>OMLC01096383.1:0-12580 GCA_900302585.1 Regalecus glesne | reverse complement strand
TATAATTATAATAATAATAATGACAATGGTAATAATAATAATAATAATAATGATAATGATAATAATAATATTAGTAATAATAATAATAATAATAATAATATGTTTCCAGGGGGAAAATAGCAAGTGAAAACCCAAACACGCAGCTCACAGACAGGGAGATCCAATATCCTTCAATTTAATGAGCAATATTGTAGTTGTGAAAGATCCGGCACAAAGTTCAGTCAGGTCTGGCGAGTCAAGTCTAGCAAGGAGAAGACAAAGGCCAAGTCAGGGAAAACACAAGTTATGCGGAAAAGATACTAGAAATAAGATACTGGGGAAAAACAAGCTAGCTCGCTAGACACAGGTAGCATACGAGCAACAGAGCGGCCACCGAGGGAGAACACACAGACTAAATATGTACCCAAGGGGGTAAATGGGGGGGGCAAGGATAGGTACACAGGGTTAACAAAGGGGAAAAAAACAAGGGTAGGAACTGACACAAGGCAGGTGAACAAAACATGATAAAACACGAAAGACAAACCAGAGGCCTAAATTCCATCATTTGCAGGTACAAATTTGTTCTCCCACACCCATGGAATGCTTCGGCTCTGGAGATTGTCTGACAGTCACATACAAAGCCAACGGTCCTTTTTAACCCCGTCCCCTTAACATCTGCTGTCTGCCTCTGGCAACGAGCAGTCGTCCATACTTGCAAAGACGTCCGTGTCAGGCAGCTGACCTCTAAATCCAGGGGGTACCCAGGTTCCATGTTGGTTGTGGGGACAAACCTCGGGGCTTGAACAACTCTGAGCTGTGTAAGAATAAATCTGTAAATAAGAATGTTTGATGAATGAGAGCCTTTATCGAGGCTGACTTACAGACACTGTGGAGGACGACGTCTTGATGCGTTCCTTAAATAATCCAGGTGAGGAAATCAAATAGATTGTAATCAGTTCATTCAGACTATCTATATTGGGGGAGACAGTTAATCACTTATCTGGGTGACTTCTTCACTCTCAGCTGACTTGCACTATCTCGCCCTGATGAACGCCACAGGTCCACAGTGACCCAAACAATGATTGGTTTATTCTGCAAATTGCCGTGACCATTAACCAGAGCTATGATGGTAATGAGTACTATCCACAGAGGGTTGGGGAATAGTTGCTATCACAGGATTGTAAGATGATGACTGATGAACTCTTTATCTTTTTAATCCTCTTTCCCCCCACCTGAGTTCCCTGAGTGTCCTACTGCTGGGTCAGTCTCTCTGATCCCCTCTAGAACATCAACAGGAAGGAGGAAGTGGTAGCATGTGTCTCCTCCAAGTCACATGACCACTAGCCCTCACTAGTCCACACATCATGGTCTGGTGGGGAAAGCACAGTGCTTGGCCGTCAGAGGAGAATGAAGCAGAGTACTTTCCCTTCACTTAACCAAGAGGCCTGGACCACCCAGAGGGGGACACTAGTGAACCCACAATACTTTATCCAACCTAACCCCTATACCCATGTGAGGCTTAGCCAATTATGACCCAACATCATCAAACACCCGACCTTATGACGGACATGCCTTCGCCCCCTATGGCACCAGAGGCCCTGCATCACCATATCATCATGCACCCCGGCCTAGTTTGATTTGATGATGGCAACAGATGAACTCTTAACCCCACCCTCCAGTTCAGGGGTGGTCCTTCCCTCTTTACAGAGATGGTCTCTTCGACTCCCTCTTCAAACCAATATTCCTCCCTAGCATGGATGTGTACCCAATACACACCGTGTCCGAATGAACAGATTCAACGTTCTCTGATTTCTTCCCCTGGGTGGTTCAGCACGCATCAAGACGTTTTAACTCATTTTGGCCAGAATTGGCCTAAACGTGTGTGTGAGTGTGAGCTGATGGTGTGTGAGACGGCAGTCGAGAGAGACCACGTAAGATTCAGCCTCCGGTGCATACAGGACATGATTACACCTCAGAGCCTGCAAAGGAAGTCTTCAGTCATGGAAGATCCCCTAGAGGACCCGAAGCCAACTCTTGAACAGACGACCAAGTCGAGCTGATTTTACCATCGACCCATCGAAAGCAAAAGAGGAGCGGATTCAGCCCAGACTTATATGTCACATCCAGATGAGGCCAGTTTCCAACATGTGGTGGAGTTCATGGAGGACACTCATCCAGCACGACGTGGAAAAGGTCAAGCCAGGCAGCAGAAGAAGCTCGATCTACTTGTTGCAGTCCAGAGACCTCGGAAGCCAATTGAACAGCCTCCTCGATGGCAGACAGACAGATGGATGCCGGTGGGGCGGTCAGCTGGAGGAGGGAAGCCACTTTAGTCGGTATTTGTAATCCTACGGTAAAATCCGTCTTCTGTATCCAACCCATCCTATCCCATAGGAGCAGTGAGCAGCTACCCCCGTCCTTTCTCCAAATGCCTTGCTCAGGGGCACAGGCAGGACTATTAACACTAAGGTCCATATCTTTTTGATGATGGGAGGAGACTCAGGCAGACGAGGGGAGAGCGCGCAAACTCCACACAGAGAGGACCTGGGATGAGATTGGAGCCCAGTGGGTGAGGAGTTTGTCCAACAGACAGTCATTTATGCTTTTGTGTGCATATTTGTTTGTGTGTGTGTGTGTGCGTGTGTGTGTGTGCGTGTGTGTGTGTGTGCGCGCTCTCTCACGGGAACAATAGCTGCAGATTTCAGTGCAAAAACATCCGGCTTGTGACTGAGTGAGTCTCTCTGGCCTCCTCATCAGATCTCTCTCTGAGGAAATCTGAAGCTGGCTATTAAAGCTAAAAACAGACAATAGCTAAGAGTCATCCAGGGAGCATTTGTCATTGTGATGTAGCATAGAGATCATGGCAAGCAATCATGTCGGGTCATGTGTGCAGCTTATAGCCCTGTTATATTAATTTCCAGCAAAATATGCAGAACTCCCCCGTATAATGACTTCCATAATTGCTCGTTTTAATGTGCACTCGGCTGATTTCTTTGCATGTGTGTACAATATAATGTGTGTGTGTGTGTGTGTGTGTGTGTGTGTGTGGTTTAGCGAGTCTGGCATTACTTTTAGAGCTGCACCCATGGTTCTGTCTGAGGTTGGGACTAACGGGCTTCTGACAGTCACTTTTAAACATCATCAGAAGTTTTGAAGTTGAGAATGTGTCCCCTCACGTGCCAATCTACAGCAGACCCCAGACAGCATCCAGTCTCATGTCTGTGCCTTTGCTTCGTTAGTTGCATGTAGAAAAATCCTCATCCTTCTGAAATCCTCCCAGCCACCCTCTGTTAAACTGTGTCTATGGGATAATGTATTGCTACTTAAACTGGGGGGGATTTCCACTGAGGGGCTCCTCTGATCAGCTTTATTCTCATTGGGAGCCATTGATCGAATATGTTGACTGCCTCCCTTGCCCACTACATACACCGCCAGCTGTTACTCAACCCCATAAAGCCTCAAAAGTCTGTTAAATAGACTGGTGTCTATTTTACTAATTCACCCCATCCATCCACCCATCCACCCATTCACCCATCCATCCACCCACCCATCCATTCATCCACCCATCCATCCATCCCTCCATCCATCCACCCATCCATCCATCCACCCACCCATCCATCCATCCACCCATCCATCCATCCATCCATCCATCCAACCATCCGTCCATCCATCCGTCAGTCAATCGTCAACCACTTCTCCGAAATCGGGTCGCGGGGGAACTGGAGCCTATCTCCGTTCTCATTGGGTGAAAGGCGGGGTACACCCTGTATAGGTCACCAGTCCATCACAGGGCAGAGCTGTTAGGGGAACAGTGTCTTCCTCAAGGACACTATGACACACTTCTCTGCAGGTGCGGGGCTCAAACCTGTAACCCTCCGGTCGCCAGGCGACCGCTCTGCCCACTGAGCCATGCCTTACTTATTCACTCCCTTTTTATTTGATCTTATTCTCGTTCTTTTTCTACTTGTCTCATTTTTTCTGGTTTCTTTGGTTTGCTTGTTAGTGTTCATATCTAGCCTACAGTGATGTGGTTCAACTTTGTTATGAGTACGAGTCTGTGGGACGTGCCAGGAGTACATAGAGGGGAGCAGGACCTCAATAAATGGGACTAGGGGATGTGAAAAGGGGAAAAACTAATATTTCAGAATCTTTCGATCGTATTATTCAGTTAGGTTTTTTTCCCCCTGCGGACACCATGATGTTATCGTGTGTCTTTAAATCCACATGATGTGATGTCTCAAAGTTTAACATCCCATTACACGGTAATGTCATGTGGCAGTTCACTCACGTGAGCCGTCAAACGAGAATCCTTTCAACATGTTTATGATGTATTCTGCTCTTATTGAATCAATGTTGGTATTGCTGACAGCTCATGGACATGGAGGGAGGGGAACTCGTAGACATGTAGTGTTTGATTACACTGTGCTGCCCAATGGGGCTGGAAGCCTTACACTATGTTGCTGTTCTGGTGGGTCCAGTTGGCTGGGACGTTGGTTTCACTCATGGCATGCATCACAAATTAACACACACACGCACACACACACACACACACACACAAGCCTTATGCTGAACACCTCAGGCTTGGCTCAGAAACATCTATAATTTACATGACATTTTGTGTTCTGGGGCTGATTTGGGGAGAAAATGAAAAAGAAAAAAATGGCATCTGAGGAAATTGAAATTGATAGTAAAGGAAATGACAGAAATATACATGGATGGATGGATGGATGGATGGATGGATGGATGGATGGATGGATGGATGGATGGATGGACGGATGGATGGATGGACGGATGGATGTGTTCTACTTGGAAGAGGATCTTCAAAAATGGGGTTATCTGAGCTTGTCTGTCTTATTTTGCGGTGACTTCCTGTTCCCCATAACTGAAGAAAAATAGAGCTAAAGCCAGATATATCTGTTGTAAACAGACAAATAAATCCTAAACTCATCTCCAAAAATCCAGAACAAAGACATATGAGTGAAGGCGTTATTTCAGGAGGTGAACGGAAAAGGGTGAGCATCACATGATGTGAGGAAGTTAGACAGCGTGGACGTTACAGGAGAGAGTAGTGAAGCTAGGCTAAGAGGAGAGGTGAGGATCAGTGAGCAGCAGTATGGCTTCATGACACCACAGAGCTCCACACATGTGATGTCTGCTGGGAGGAGGTGGATGGAGGAACATGGAGGAGGTCAGGAGGAGTCACATGGTGTCTCTGTGGATGGAGAGACAGCAGATGACAGGTGCTGAGAGAGGAGGTGTGGTGCTGTATGAGGAGGTCAGGAGGGGCAGAGAAGTGTGTCAGGGTGTGACAGTGGTGAGGGGTGCGGTAGGAGCGATGGAGTGGTCAAGGTGGAGGCGGGGTCACATCAAGGATCAGCTGTGAGAAAAGAGGAAAGTCCAGAGTGAGACACAAAACAACTGCGTGCGCTGGAGCGAGGCCAGTGGAATGGATGAGGATGCAAGGAATGGAGCTGGTGAAGGTGAATACGTTTAAGTGCTGGAGGTCAGCTGTTTAAAGTAATGGGGAGTCATGAAAACAGGGAGGGAAGGAGGAGAATGCCGGCAGGGTGGAGCGATTGAGGAGAGGAGTTATTTACGACTGAGGGGTACCACTGAGAGTGAAAGTGCAGGTCTGCAGCATGGCTGTGAGAACAGCTATGCTGTGTGGTTTGGAGATGCTGGCTTTGATCGAAAGACAGGAGGTGGAGCTGGAGACGGTCGGATCTTTGCCGGGAGTAATGGAGAAGGACTTAATTAGGAACCAGTATATTTAGAGGGACAGCTCGAGTTAAACAGTTTACAGTCAAAGCAAGAGAGGACAATTTGAGATGGCTCGGACCCGTGCAGAGGAGACATTCTGGGTATACTGGGAGGAGGATGCTGAATATGGAGCTGCCAGGTGAGGCCAAGAGGAAAGTTAAAGAGGTTTTTTATGGATGTGCTGAGAGAGGAGTTAAATGAACTGAAGTTCACTTAATTGGTCCTGAAAACGTTGCCACTGCAGTTGATGTGTTTATTGGTCCAATTGGTTCAAAGAACAAATCTACAGCTAAAGATTTCGGTACCATCGTTGACCAGAATAAGTCTTTTGATCACCATGTTATTAAGCTTGTCCGAACCTTTTTTCCTGGGTGAAGAAATACTGCTAAAATCCAACATACGTTGTCTTTTGAGGATCTTGAAATATTATTTCCCACTTTTACCTTCTTTGTTGACAAAATCAGCTAGCGTGTGTGTACACGTCTCGACACACGCTCAATATCAAGTATATGCATATCACATGAAATGAAACTAGTATGACAACAAAAAGAAAGCAGTGGGCCTGTTTCCTCTATGGTCTCCAAACCATACAACATGGCTGCTCTCACCACCCTCTTTAAAACCTCCCCGTTCACTCCTGCTGTCACAGTTCTGTCACTCCTGACACTCTTCTCCACCCACTCCACCCTTCCTCTATTCTCCTCCCAACTACTTTGAACAGTTGACTCTGAATATGTAAACTCATCCACCTTCCTCACCTCTCTTCCTCATCCTCACCATTCTTCTGTCTCTCCTCTCATCCACACATATGTATTCCGTCTGCCTCCTACTGACTTTCACTCCTCGTCTCTCCAGAGCAGACCTCCACCTCTCCAGACTCCACCTGCTCCCTACTCTCACTACAGACCACCATGTCCTCCACCAACATCATAGTCCACAGAGACTCCTCCCTGATCTCCTCCATCAGCCTGTCATCACCACTGAGAACCAGATAGGGCTCAGAGCTGATCCTTGATGTGACCCCACCTCCACCTTGACCCCTCCATCACTCCTACCACACCCCTCACCACTGTCCCACTACCCTCATACATATCCTGCACCACCCTGACACACTTCTCTGCTGTGAATTGTGTTTATTCTATGTACACATCATCCATTGTATGTGTGTCTGTCTTGGGAGAGAGATCCCTCCTCTGTTGCTCTCGCTGAGGTTCTTCTTCTTTCAGTCATGACCCAGCTTTCATGGCCATAGGAGAGAGTGGGCACAAACATTGACCGGTAGATTGAAAGCTTTGCCTTCTGGCTCAGCTCTCTCTTGGTAACTATGGTTTGGTAAAGGGAGCACAATACTGCTCCAGCAGCTCCAATTCTCTGGTCCAACTCATGCTCCATTCTCCCCTCACTTGAGAACAAGACCCCCAGATAATTGAACTCCCTCACTTCTAAAAAGAAGTGATGTTACCCTGCCCGGAGGAAGCCCGGGGCCCTCGTCTGGAGCCAGGCCCAGAAGGAGGGCCCGTCAGTGAGCGCCTGGTGGCCAAGTTTACCACGGAGTCCGGCCGGGGTCAGCCCGAAAAAGCAACGTGGACACTTCTCCATCCTGTAGACCCACCACCTACAGGAAGAACCAGTGGGGTCGGGTGCACTGCCAGACAGGTAGCAGTGAAGGCAAAGGGTCTCAGCGGACCAGAACCAAGCAGCAGACGAGCAAAACAGGACCAATAGATGAAATGATGTGAAGCTTTTGTATAACCAATCCTCCTCTGGTAAGTGTTTGAATTTCAAGAAGTCCTTATGTTCTTTAACCAAAGAGTAGTCTGGACTAGCTGGGCTACATCCTTCAGGGGTAGTTAGGAGAGGATTCCAAGCAATGGGTCGTCAGACAAGTCCTCTAAATAATCAAAGTTTCCCTGACAAAATGTCTTGATGGATGCTCAATAACCCAGGTAAGGGAACTACAAAAAGGTGAATCAGTTAAACTGGATCAGAAATGTATTCAGAAACATTTCATCACTCAAACGGGTGACATGTTCAGTCTTAGTTGACTGCAGCATCCCCACCCTTATAAGCAATGCATGCCTAACAACAAAGGATGGGTTCATATGCAAGTTTAGTTTAGTTAGATTGTGACATATGTACTCTTAGCCCCCCCCCCAAAAAAAACTTTGTTCAAGGATAGGCGTTCCCTCTTAGCATAGATTGCCTCTTAACCCCTCTTTCAAAGTAAAAAGACAAGCTAAATATATATATATATATATATATATGTATAAAGTTGTATGTATAACATAATTAGGCTAAAAATAGGTAAATGTGAGTGTAGAATCAATCATTTAGGTATAAAAAGGCAATAATGGTACATACGATTGGCGATCTAAGGTGCTCGGCAGGTAGTAATCAGATTATAAAGACAGTAAAGGTTGCAGGTTAAGAGGTCTTATGACCTGGGGGAAAAGCTGTTCCTCAGTCTGCTGGTGTGTGTTTTGAGAGTCCTGTGTCTCCTCTTGGACGGCAGCAGAGAAAACAGGCTATTATGTGAGTGCGCTGGATCCTTAATGACCCGCAGTCACGGCATTCCTCTTGACACTTAACAGCATACACTATGTTATTCTGTTTCCAAACATCGCGTCTCAGTTATTTTCAAACCCCAAAATACTCTGCACCAAAAGTTGGTCCACCACAACGATCAGGTCTCCTGGCACAAACAGAGTAATGCAGTGTATACTATTAAATGCCGCAAGGATTGCAGTGACTTGTACATCGGGGAAACGAGACGATGGCTGAGAGGATGGCACGACACAGGAGAGCCAACACGTCAGGCCAGGACCTCTACAGTCTACTTCCATCATGTCACCTGTTTGATTGATAAGCATTTCTGAATCAACTTTTCATCTGGTTGAACAAATTCATCATTTTGTGATTTCCTTGACAAAGTGTCGTGGCGTATTTTACTATCTTGTGACCAAAAACTGTGCCGGTTTGGTCTGGAGGTAAAGGGTGATGAAGCACTGCCAGAACTTTATAGAATATCCCAATGACAAATTGGATAGAAAATACACTGAGATGTCAATTACAATGTGACAGGCATGATATTTGACTGTTTGTCAATTAATATTCTACACAATTGAGAAAACTTGGACTGTAGCTGGTTGTCATATAGGAAAGCATGAGATTCCTTCATTTCCATAGGTGCTGGACACCTGGATTCATTTAGCAGGGAAATCTTCCATATCTCCATATCAGCTATAATGAAGGGTATCTTGGTGAATTAAGCTCCATGGCATAAAATCTAAGAGCCAAACGTAATTTGGAGATTATCTGCGGTTAATAGGCTGTCTAATGCAAACCATTAACTACCAAACGTTTTAAGCCGAGAAAAATGTGTCTATTGGTAAAATGACTTACTTAACAACAGTGGTTCTAGGCCCCCGGTCTTTAGGGGTACCTTATGCTGCTGATTTTCTGTCCCACCAGGTAGCCATTTACACTCACTTATTGTCATTAGATGGCTGTAATTCCTGACGTGACAGGTGAATGTAATCAACTACCTGGTAAAATAAAATAAAACAGCAGTAAACGCTGTCTGAGGACTGGGATGACAACCCCCCCAACACTTGCAAAACAAAAACAACATGTTGTATTTTTCTTTCGTACTCTAAATTACGCGTACAGTAACTTGAAAGTACTCAGCCATATGTTTGTTAAATATTTGGAAATAGTCATTAGAGGGGGAAGGATTATTACCATTATTTCGGACACCTCTTTCCTAAGCAGGGACGCCATTTTTGCATGCATTTGCGTAACCATGACAACGGAACCGTGAAAAACAATCGCTTGATAGTTTATTTTTTAGACAATATGTGAAATTTCAAATACCTACGGCATGACATTGATTAAATATTTTTTTGATAAAATAAATTAATTTCAGGAAATACTGAGGTCTGTGTTGGGGGGGTCACGACCCAGCGGATTGATACAATACATGTCAGATCAACGTTACCAATTGCTTTAGACTTTTGGTGACGGAACTTGCCAAAAAATATATAAACATGCCAATATTAAATCAATGCTTTTATTAGTAAATATAAATGAAGTTGTTGAATAGTCTTATTTGAATTACACACTGATTATCCACACAGGAATCAAAAGTAGTACTCTAGCGGAGTGATTCAGCGGAGGTTTATTGCAGTTGCAGGTCTCTCAGCTGATGCGAATCTAGCTGGGCTAGAAAGAAAAAGGAGCTGGTGCACTGTCTGTAACAACTACAACACTGGAATAAATAGGTAACAAAAATATACCTCGGCTAGAATTTATCAGTGACATCCCAGCTAACAGCTTCTATGGCCTACTAAACTGTTAGTTATTGGAATATGAAGGAATAATTATCAACCCGTGTTGCGAAAATATCTCGAATACCGTTCCTGCTTTCCTGTTTTTGTGTCAGGGAGATTCAAGCAGGGGAAAAAAGGTATCAGAGGCCATTTCTTTTTCCCAGCTAGCGTAAATGTTAGCTACTAGCAAGTGAAGTAGTGAGCCTTGGTGAAAAAAGTTCCACAGATAGTTCCCGTTTAATTTACTAAGGAGAGTTCCAGCTATCGAAGTTTTCATTTGTTTATGAAAATTCCGCCGCCCCACTGTCGAGCTGGCAATATTATTATAGTGTTAGCCAGCTTGCTAACATTAATTAGCTTGCATGCCGAGGTTAGCTAGTAAGCTAACGTTCTTGTTCGATCTGACAGTACTTGTATGGCTGCCCCATTACAAATTTGATCCTGTACCATAGAGCTACTGCGGCCCCCACTTATTCGAGCTTGATAAGGTCAATAAATTGTCTTCAGCTTTTATATACAACACAGAATAAACTCTTGTTTCTTTGCGTTACGTAGCTTATTGTCTAGCATTTCTGACAACTAATGATAACGTTATCTTACCAAGTTGCCAAAGTACACTCGTGAAACTAACATCGTTTACTAGCTTAAGAGTTTACTAACGCTACTTTGACCAATCTAACAACACTCCTGTAATTGACAAAATACGCTCTGAAATTACCCCAACATGTGTTGACATTAAATCCCGTTTTGATAAACACTAGCTCGCAAATACTATTCTATACTGTATCAATATTGTGCTAGATAGTCGTGTCATTGCTTCTTGGCCAGCGATGGCTAAAATGCTAAGTAACTACTGTCGTGGCCAATGGCCTAAATCGGTCATAAAGCTAGATATAGATTAGCTACAGCTAGCTCCACTTGTGTATTCAAATTAAATTATTGGGAGTATGATACTCGGCCTGTCCATCTAACAACTTGACATTAGAGGTAGTTTTCACCGTTTATTAGCTAACATACTGAGGCGGCTGTTCGTAAGCTACTGTTTGTTATATATTTTCCGTTCGAGGCAGTATTCTGACAAAGTCAGCCAGTGGGACAGTTAAGCGGATGCATCCGACTAATTAATACTAACTTGGAAAGTTAACTAGCCAACCTTGGTGTACTGGTTATCTTACAGTAAACCGCTCTCTGCAAATACAGTCTAACCGGTGCTGCCATTTTCCATGGGAAATCTCAGGTGATTGTAATGGTAGCTATAAGGCATCGACCTCAGACGTTCATCCAAGATGTATCCGTTAATCTTGCGAAGGATTTTTTAAAAGCGGGTGTGTGTTATTTTGATTATGTATTTAGTCCGATTGTGGGTTTGGTATGTTTGACACACTGGTGCTCTAACTACGCATTTTCATATAACCACTGCTAAGTTAGCCAACGTAACTTGGATATAGGGATCGCTTTGTGTTTGTTTACTAGATTTTGTACGCAATTTCTCATTGGAACGTTGACCTTCCATTGATAACAAATAATAACATTTGTAATATGAGGCTATATGGATTGTTGCTGGTTCAACTACGCTGCTGTCAATGTATGGGATTAGATTTTGAGTGGCTAAACATGGTAGCCGATAGTGCTAGCAAACTACGTCAGAAATGTAGGCCTCTTTAAAACATGATCTTAAAGAACTGCTTGTATATTTTATTTAATGGTATCGTGGGATGATATTTCTCCGATGCCCTTTGTAAGAGACTGATATTTCACTTTGGCAAAATAAATGTGTGAGTCGAGCGTGATACACTAGCAGTTGTCAGAATGGACGAATAAACAAAGACTAGGATGCACTGTCAGTAAAGGCCTAAAATGGCCTTGTGAGCATGCCAAGTGTGGCGTATTTTTGTGATCAATGATATCATGATTTAAGCATTCAAAGAGTCAGTCGTCAATTTCCAATTTCAGAAGACTCGATAATTTGATAGATGATTTGTAAAAAAAGTCCTTTGAGATGTGTAAAGAATTTTACATCCGAATCAATCTTAGTAATAGTTCAGCAGGTCTTTTGACTCATTAAAATATGAAAATAGTTTAAATTAATTATCCAGTTTTGCAAGGTGCACATTTCACACGGCTGTGAACATGATGCTCTGGCCTTAATGATGACATCACAAGCACTATTGTTTTTGACTGTCAGCATTGGCCTGTAGTTGTCCATCCATTTGTGATTGTACCCTTTGTCACAAACTTGCAAACCAGATGTTTGAAACTATTAGTTAAAAAATGTTTTCTAGAACGGCAAGTAGTGTTTTATGAAGACCAGTCTTTAACACAACCTGTATTTGCTTGTTTTACATTGTGAATGATTTCTCTACTTAAAAATCTGCACCATGCCAGCCGGTGAGTAGAGTATGTTACAGTATTTATATATATATATATATATGTGTGTGTGTGTGTGTGTGTGAGTATATATATATATATACACACACATATATGTATGTATATATATATATACACACACATAT
>OMLC01096380.1:0-20506 GCA_900302585.1 Regalecus glesne | reverse complement strand
TTGCCCAATGCTGGGTCAGTGGCTTCAACAGGAAAGAGGAAGCCGTAGCATGTGTCTCCTCCAAGTCACGTGATGAATGGTCCTCGCCACGTCACACATCATGGTCTGGTGGGCTACAATGCACCCGGCACTCTTACAAGCAAGCTGGCTGGAGAATGAAGCAGAGTACTTTCCCTTCACTTAACCAAGAGGCCTGGACGACCCAGAGGGGGACACTAGTGAACCCAGAATACTTTATCCAACCTAACCCTTATACCCATGTGAGGCTTAGCCAATATGACCCACTAACTATGGACCTCCGGCCGTGGTTGGAAACGGTGCAGCTGGGATTCGAACACCCGACTGCATGACGCAGAAATCCTCTGAATAAAGGTGTCTTAACCCCCTACGCCACTGGAGGACCTTGTTATAACCTTATTCAAGGTTAGTGGGACAACAACAGTAAATCCGCACCACTTATGATTGGGGTGTGGAAAACTTTGTTAAGCTACATCCAGGGACTCCATCCATTTGCGTGCTGCCACAGAGAAGTTACAGCATCCTCCTCTACCTTGACTCTTTCTACGTCTGGAGAGATTATTTAGTTGAAACTGTGATGATGAGTACTTCGGAAGTACATCCTGTTAACTACTCCCACTGACATTAAGAGGATTACGTAGGTAGCAGCAGACAGAGGCAACTCCTTCCGTTAGCGTGAGTCTTTCCTATCCCCTCCAAATCTCTGCTGCCGCTTCGCTGCACCTGTAATTTGCCTAAAAGTGAAGGCATCCGGTTGAGGGGCTCTGATGCGTGGAGACAGACAGATAAATCAAAAGGCTGAGAGACAGCGAGAGGGAGGGAGAGTATTTGTCTGGTGAACACGGAGAGGGTGGATCATTTGTCTGGCAGATGTATGTTGATACTGTGTTGCCGCTGCTGCGTGAAGGTGGCAGCGGGGATGGTGTTGACGGTGGAGGCGTGTGTGAATAGCGGATGGCGGCTGCAGAACGTGGGGGAGGACATGTGAGAAGTGGTGTCAGAGTTGCTTGGTAATAAACAGGCAGGACTGTGGTGAAGTGAGATGGATCAGCGTGGGTGCAGAGCTGTGTGGGTGAATGCGGCGTGTTTCCATTTACGCCGCCTGGCCATACCTCAAACTGCTGAGTTTAAGTGTAAGTGCAGGTAAGTGAAAGAGTAGGGTGAGCTCTCGGCGCCAACGGCACCACCTCCCATTGCTTATACGCCACGCTACAGGCCGAAGGTGCAAAACTATAGCCAACAAGTCAACATCGACCCCGAAACTCTCATGTTGTTTCCTCCTTGCACCTCCTCGGTGCCTCTCTTCAAAGGACCAGGTTAACCGTCTTGCAAGATGCAGAGGTAATTGGTCTCTGTGTTGTGACTCCACTTTATCACTGTCTCTCTCCTGACATGTATGTTTACCACAACTATAATCTTCAAAAAGCCTGTTAACATAAGTAGCTCAGCTTTCATAAACCATAAAGTCAGCTTTGACTGATCCTCAGCGCCATCCTGTTTACCACAGTGAGGCGCATAAGCAGCACTCTGATCATATCTGCTGCTCGCTAGCGAGGGCTTTCTCTCGGCAGACGCCTCCATGACTCATTCTGAAACACTGATATTGCATTAATATTCATGCTGGGAAGACAGGTGGAGAGAGGTGACATACTCAAAGTGTAGAGCTTATATGACTGCTCTGTGTGAATAACTTTTTCATTGCTAGGAGAAATAAATCAAAGGTCGGCGCTTCAGATGTCTGAGAGCGCTTCGAGTGCAAGCTGCCTTTAATGTTCCCCTCTCGCCGTAGAATGCAGCATTTTGGGCTATTTCGGTTTAAGCTTGAGAACACTTCCCCCGGCCTGGTGTTAAATGTACGCTGCGATGAGCCATTCCGCCCAATGAGGATTATTTTGCGACGGCCTGCTTTGTTTCATGCGTTAAAGGGAGCGGAAAAGGGGAAATGGCCTGGTCCATAGAAACACTGGTCTTAATCAAATCACTTACAAAGGATTTCCGTCAAACTCGGAGAAAAAGCTTCCAGGTCAGGCCCCGACATTATAGCGTGGATGGGGGTGGGTTTCGAGATGGGTGGGGGAGAGAGAGGGAGAGGGAGAGAGAGAGATAAAAAAGAGAGAGTCAGGGATGGGGTGTGAGTGCATGTGTGTGTGTGTGGAGGGGGTAATTTGATTTCCATGGCTAATTTTCTGTTTTTCTCTGTTGGTGTCCTGAAACACTCCAGGTCAAACTCCAGCCCCCAGAACCGAAGCGATCACCAGGGGCGACAGCAGGATGAGACACAGGAAGGAGCCTGGTCTCCAAACATCTGGCAGGGCCAGGCTTCCATGACTCGCTCAACCTCAGGATAAAATAGAGGCCCTCAGATCTGCAGGGATCAAAGTGTGCCCTGGGTGCCTCAGCCACCGTGGCCTCCCTCAACATATTCAAATAGGGTTTCCTGAAAGCAATCGGAGCCACAAGCAGGCCTCAGAACATAAACGGGGGAGGTAGAAGGGGAACGATGATGAATACCTGAAAATCTGTGTGTTCTGTGAGCGCAAAATAACTAAAGCATTAAGCGGAGCCTGAGCCTCACCAAATAAGGGGATGTTTTCTGTCAAAACACGGAAGCAGAGCATAACTGAATCTTCAAATTTTGGAATATGTTATCCATATGTCCTCGCATGATTCAGACTATATGGTGAAGGTTCAATGTCTCCCATTACAAACCCCCCTCCACAAGTCTGTCTTGTCCCCTAATCTCTGATGCCACGCCAATATACTCCCCCAGAGAGAACGAAAGAGAAAGAATGCAAAATTCGACCATGACAGTATTAGTTGTTAAAAAATAAAGTATGGGATTGGGTATGCTTTATGGTTCTGGACAAAAAAAATGCATCCATATGAAATAATGTGGTTATAAAAGATGAGGTAGTATTTTAATAATAATAATAATAATAACAATAATGAGAGGTCCATTTTTAACATGTCATGATTAGTCCCCACATAATTGGAATGGACACAGACATAGATAAAGTTGGTTTTTTTTTGGGGGGGGGTGTATTAAGGGTGGATGGTCTTACAGGATACCCTGTGGTAGGTTTAAACTCGCAGCCTCTGGCTCATCAGTTCCTGAAGTAATAATAATGATGATAAACCATTTATACAGTGCATACGTGTGCACACGTACACACACACGCACGCACGAAATGCCGCTCAAAGTGCTTTGGATCAGAGAGACAGAGATAAAACAGTAAAAAGTCCAAGGTAGAATAGGATAAACCCCCTATGACCTCCTGTTCTCAGCCTTGATATATATGATCTACATCTTATAGAGACAATGCTGAGAACCGCTCTCCTTTAAACAAAAGCGCTGACATTCACATCTGCCTGGAATGTCAAATATTACAAAGAATAGAAGATTCAATGAGTCCAATGGCAGATGTTCCAGGCTGATGCAAATCTCAGGGCTTTTGTTTCCAGGAGTTAAAGGGAAACAGTCACGATTTCCAACTTTATCTCTCAATATGTTGTAAGGCTAACACTCCATTGGCATTCCTGATGCTGAGATGTCTCCTGTAAATCTCTGCAACACCACCAAAACCTACTTCCTGCTTTGTCTATAGGCTGCATTGTAGGCTATAAACGTGAATGAAAACACTATATAAATCTGTATGATGATGCAGCCTTGATATTTGCATTTTCTTGTGCAATGCAGACTTTTGGCAAACCTAGAAGTGAGTTTTCACATTCGTGGACTTTTCCTGAGAAATTCCAACAACGTTCCAGAGACGTACTGAAGACTGGTCGGTATTATGGTTGCTCATAGATTGTTATGGCCACAGACAGCATATATAGAGAGATAATAATGTTGAATATCTTCTGTGATGGAATGGCGACCTGTCCGAGGTGTTTCTCTGCCTTTTGTCCAGTGAGCACTGGGATTAGCTCCAGCATGACTCCCCTACTAAACTTCCGATAAGTGGTTGATGATGGATGGATGGATGTTGAATATCATGACTGTCTCTATTTAAAATGATTGGATGGTTCATGGTCATAATTTTCAGTGTTGGGTTCAAGTTGTATGGTATTCCATTTAGAGCCTTTTTGGTGAAGCTCCAAAGGCAATTTTTCAACTTCATAAATGGACCCGGTAATTATTTTCCCTTTCATAAATATGCTCTGGAGTAAGATAAGTATAAAGATTATTTTAGATGGGGAAAGAATGCTTAAAAAAATCGTGTTTACTTTTGGGCTCAATTTGCTCATCAGACCTCCATTATCCATTCCTCTCATGTAAGAATGAAAAGGTCATGTGACCTCTTAGAGATAAAACAGATGAACACTGTCCACTTCCATTTTGTCTAGCACTGATTCTGATGTCTGTTCAGATTAAATGAAATCTGAAACAAACGGAATCAGATCCTAATTGAAGATAAAGTACATGTGACTTCGATGTACACATCTTTTGAAACGGGACCTGGGAGGCAGCAAGTGGCTCACAAGCAACGCCAAGACAATAAAATATCGGAACTACTTCGTATATGAATATACCAGAAATCCCCGCATCACAAGATGTGGAAAAAACCCTGTGCCAAACACTCTCAGAATGCGTCAGTGTAGCATTTCTCTTCATAATCACATTGACATAACCAATTCATCAAACCCAACAACCCTTCAGCGGCGATGATGCCTGGGAGCGGGGGGTCACCTGTGTGCAGCATTACCGAATTAGCTGCTATCTAACCCAGACCTGCTGTGGCGTGCTGACACTAATCCCAGGCCCGCTGGAGAGCCCTGTCTGTGTTACATTATCATGTATAATCCCCGTAATCTCTCAGACGCGCCGCTAAATGCTATACCACCTCCATCTCTTACCTCAGACTCCTCTTACAACATTAATGAAGGGCCGGGCCCCCCGATACTCGGGCCACCCTAGTGGTGGAGCCAGGTGATGGCCGTATAATTAGAGGCCCCCTGCGCAGCCACTCACTCTGCCTTCTAAGCAGTTGGAATTAATGTAATTCATTGCCTTGGGCAAAAAGCAAACCAAACATATGTTCAACAAATCAGGGTTTGTGTATTTTCTTGTCACCGTTACTGTGCGGGGTTTATTAGTCATTGATGATATCTTTAGTGAGGGGCCTGCCGTGTGGCAGACTCAACGCTTTGAAGTGCTCCCCCCGTCGAACTCCTTGCCACAAAGCGTTTATGATGAGCTGACCCAGGTTATTAAAATACCGCAGAAATGATCACTTGCAACGCCGTCTCCTTTTGTCATAGACAAAGAGTGGTGGGACGGGATTGGTCGGGATGAAAGGCTGAAAAGGGCCCCATATTAGAAATGGCACTTTATCCACTAAAGCTGGATTTCTCCTGTCTCTTTGTGTAATTACCTGCACCCGCCAGTTCTGTGTTTGGGCTTACCTTGTTTACACTGTGTGTCTCTCAGTCGAGCTGTCTCCCCGTAAGGCTTCGCTACGCAGCCTTCCGCTCTGCCTTTGTCTCTCTTGATGTCTTTCACTTGTCTGTCTGGGCTGTCAGGGCCAACCTTGAGAGAGGAGGCGTAAACACACCCAGAAGACCAATGTCAATGAAAGCAGAGTATAAACAGACACAAGTTAATGCAAGCACCGTAGTGATGTTTTTGTCTCCCCCTTTGCTTAGTTGTTGTATTCATTTATGTACAATTTGGCACTCGTATAATTCAAACCCATTAATGTGCTTTGCAATGTTAATTACATGCTAATGCAATCGCATATGCCCCTTTATTAGTCCTTCCTCCTAGCAAACAGCAGCACACTGACATGATTGTGTGGGTGAAAAACAGTGTGTATGGACTTCCTCATATTTTAATTTTATTTTTGAATAAAAGAGCTATAGGAAAGTATTAATCTGCTTAACATTTCTAAGTACATCCTCCAAAGGATTTTGCTTTTTTAATCTTACATATGCTCAGCAGAGTTACTGGCAAAAACTGTACATTTTCCTCATTTCATCCTTTCAACATCAAATGGTGAGCAGCAAAAATTGGATCAGACTTCAAAGACTGTGATGTGCTCCAAGTCACGGAGTGGCTCTTCTATTTCACATATTGAATTCGAGCAGGATATCAAAGTGCTACCAAAGAACCTCAGGTCTTTACTAAAAAAGGGGTCTAACATCTGTAGAAAGAGAAGCGCAAAGACAAATCACCTCGGGGAACAGTGAGCATTTATTCTCAGCCGTGAATTTCCAGCCTTTTGATTCTCTCGTTCCCGTACCACCCTGTCTTCTCCACCGAGATGTGAGTTTGGAGCAAGAGAAGTCTTTTGTCTCAAGGACTCAAAAAAAAAACAACACCTCCCTGCAAATAATCTATGTGAAAGCGGCTTTGTAGCGCTGCGGCGTCGCGCATACGTTGCTAAAGCTAGAAATAGGAAAATGCTCATTTCGCCAATATTCTTTTACCTTGCATCTGTGATCTGTCTGCAGGAACTGGCTCCTTGAGCTGTCAGACCTGTGAAAGCAAGAAAGAGGGTTGATCTGATCATACACGTGACATCTTATTGGAACACAAAATCTTGTATAATATAATAATGCTATAAATGTCTCGTCATTATACAATGGAAGGACCAAAGGCTTTATGCATGAGTGGAGGGGGGACGTGTTCTTGCTTATCTTGTGCAAGAAGGTAAAAATGGTGATACAGCTTAGGGGGTTAATGCAATTGCTCCTGTGTGTGATAGTTATTACAATATTGGTAAAGTGAGGCAGAGACATTTAAAGCAACATCTGCAGGTGCAAAGAAGCCTGATGGCCATTGTCATAGTTTGGGTTTGGATAAAACAAAATCATAGACTTGGTGATGCAAGTAGAGCATTTGGTGTTGGGTTGGCCGTAAACACACAAACCCATGCGTGGCGGAGAGGATGGGTATCAAAAGGGAAGAGAACAGCATGTAGGTGAGAACGTGATCATACAGGAGGAAAATGGGCCAGATCATGTCGAAATAAATCTATATGGAGAGATTCCAACACTGATTAAACAGAATTGTTAAGTGGAGGTTTGAAGTTTTTCTCACCAAGGAGTATATGATTGTAAACATGGAGGGGGAAAAATCCCAATGAGACTCAGCTCAGTAGGAATACACAACAAGCATAACATTTTCAGATGTAGAAATCCAGTCTACTGAGTTGGAGTCTAGAGAGAAATCCACAATGTTGACCAAGAGTCAACCAAAGTTTATAGGAATAGATTTCAGGCCTCATAGTGTTGTGTGAACGAGTTAATCCTTCTGAGTTATGAGACTGAGGTGCAATTTAATTTACTATACTCATTGACAATGTTTATTAAATTATACCTCAGAGTTTGATGAAGAAATTTATTCAGGAGTAATTTACCTGGTTAGCTTCCCTCAAAACGCCCTATTAAAATACGAAATGCTTTACTACTAGGCAAGCGTGGAGAATGTGTATTTGAAGATAAAGAATCAGAGATTTGGACCAGGAGACATGATCATAAAACATGGTGTGGAGAGTAGCTGGCTGGGAATTGAGCAACAGGCCACCGAAGCTTTGACACCATGTGTGCTGCTGTTCATTTGGCGGCTGGTCTCTTGCTTAGCACATACTTTCTTAATGACTGGCCTGCCCATATGCTGAATAAACACAAACTGCAGCTCACACGTACATCTGGAGACCAGTACAAGCGCCCAACCCCATTTGTGGTCAGACAAGGGCGCTATCATGGTGGAAAGATATTTATTATGTTTATAAAACTGAAAGAGGTGGTGTGTGGGGAGGAGCTTTCTCTTGTGGCTGAAACAACATCACATTACAGGGCTGAAAAAAACAGATCCCCCCACATACACACAGAGGATGGAAGGTGAGAGAGAGAGAGAGAGTGAGAGAGAGAGAGGGAGAGAGAGAGAGAGAGTAACAAAAAAGGAGAAAATATCCTGCTTGGCAAGCCGAAGGATGAGTGACAGGTATGTGAGCCCTCTAACTCAATGACAGCTCTCTACTGGTGGTCTTTTTTCTGTCATTTTCAACAATCAATTGAAGACATATCTGGAAAATACAGTAAAGAAGGAAGGAAGGAAGGAAGGATGGATAGATTGGTAGAGAGAAATAAAGAGGGAAAGAAAGACAAAGAAAAGTATCCTTTCAATGAGAGCAGACCCTGAAGGATGGGTGACATAGAAGTTTACCCTGTATGTTCCTCCTTGGTGGTCCTTCCGGGAGCCTCGGGGTGAGGACCAAGCCTTTGGAGTACACGATCTCGACGCACCCGATGGCCCCTGTAGGCTGCACAGCCCCCCCCCCAAATAAAATAGACATGCCTGGGGTCTGTGCACTTATGCTGTAATGCAAACCATTTTTCCTCTCTCTGTCAACAACCTAAACAACACACAAGGTGTTCATGAGCACCACCCCGTCAGTTAACGAATATAATTGACATGATTAACACCAATTACAATGATTTATATGAGCACTGGGGAGAAAGTCTCTACTTAAGGAACAAGACCAGCAGAAAGCAAATCATGCATCATATTGACATGAGGAGTCAGGCTTTAGTGTCGGGCAAACTATTGCGTGTTTGAACTGACAGCCCGGGCTTTAGCGCACAGTAAATGCTGCCTGCAGAGTAGCTCTGTCAACAGCCTTTGTGTTTTACTTGTAAAATTATATGCAGAGGAAGAGAATGCTCAAGTACATTGTTGAGCCACGGCTCTACTTTGCATGGTCTAATCTGATCGATGGTGAGCATATCCCCCGGGCCCTGCTGAGATCTGAGAAGCCACCAGGCTCATACATTTGAAAGGCATCTGTTTATTTTCAGAATGCAAATGTGGCCCACCTCAAAGGCTATAAGCTGCAGAGAACACACAATGTGAATGTGCTAGAGTGTTTCGTTGGGGTGGGGGCGGGGATAGCAGAGGCCCCCACTTACGCCAGGCTCAGTTTCTCCACAAGCCGGGTGCCCACAGACACACACACACCCACACCCACACCCACACCCACACACACACACACACACGCCCTCCTTTAAAGAGAGGCGTAACAGAGGAGACTTTTTTTTCGTTCCACCCTGAAACCCTGTTTACCCCCCATTCCCAGGCATTATTTACGGGGGTTTTAATGGAGGACATTTACACAAGGTGTGCAGGCGACTGAGATGCTCTAACGTGCCAGATGAGGGCAGCCCTAAGGAGAACCAGAGGAGACAATGCCAAATCTCCTCCCACAGCCCTCCTCTCTCCTGCCCCTCTTGGCACCCACCCTTGTCCTCCAGTGAGAGGCTCAGAGGAGGGAGGTGGAGGAGGAGGGAGACCCGGGAAGGTTAATGTGCCCACTTTGATCTTCGTCAAGGCACACTGAGTAAGAATTAATTTACATTTCAGATGAAAAGGTTGACAGTATAAGAAGGCATCTTGTTTCTGGAATGTGAGAGCTGTGTAATAGGCCAGGAATTTGAGAGAGGAAGTCGTGAGGAAACAGAAGGGATAAGCCCCTCTCTTGCCTTTACTGGGAAAGAGATGAAAGGAAAGAAAGGATCTCAGTATGCGGTGTTCTTCAGAAACATGGAGACCAAATGCTGCCCAAAACTTTCAAAAGCTCCTTTATGCATTATTAATTAATTATTATGCTTCCGTGGGCCACTCATTGAGATCAAAAAGGTGTCATACAAAGCTATAAGGTTCTCCCACCTTTACCTCTTTTCCTTTTGGGAAATAATAATGACAATAATGAGAGAGGGCCATTTTTATGTGTCACAATTAGTCTCTGTGATATAGAGGTGGACATGGACTGAGATGGAACTTGGGGGATTAAGGCTGGATGCCCTCCCCAACGCCCCCGTGGTGAGTTCAAACCTGCTGCCTCTGGCTTCTCAGTTCCTGAAGGACAAGCTCTATCATCGAGACACTGTAGCCCCCAATGATAATAATAATAATAATAATAATAATAATAATAATAGTGCATGTTAATGAACATTTAGAATGTAAATACACCAGATTTGGCCACTTGGCAAATTTTTATTTGGTTTCCCAAGCAATTAGGGGTTAAGTTGAGCTGCCACCATGTATTGCTTGGGGAGCAATTGGAGTTCAGTGTCTTGCTCAAGGACACCTCAACATGGTTTCAGCAGGACCGGGGATCAAACCTGCAACCTTCTTATTGCCAGATGATCACTCTACCCACTGAGCTATGCTGCCCCGAAAATAGATCAAATTTCTGCATTTCAGTATTTGATCAAACTACAGAAGGAAATATCATGGGTTATTTACTTGACTGTATGCAGATAGCAGCCTTGTCCCTCTCCTTTTTGATTTGCTTGAGGTTTTGACGAGCAACATGGCCCCTCCAGGCTGCAGAAAAATGGGGGAGAGAGAGAGAGAGACAGAGAGACAGAGAGAGAGAGAGAAAAAGTCAAGGAGAGAGAGAGAGAGACAGAGAGAGAGAGAGAGAGAGAGAGAGAGAGAGAGAGAGAGAGGAGAGAGAGAGAGAGAGAGAGAGAGAGAAAGGGGAGAGATTTTGAAAGGGACAATAATAAAAATGACTTCCGGTGACCTACCTCTGTGAAACAAAATAAGACTCCCTGTACTACAAAAGATCCCACTTTTAAACACTGATAAACCAGGTGGCAGTGGGGTAGATCCTTTTGAACTCTGAGGTCTTATTGTCAATTCTGAGGCACTACTCTTACCATCCACAGGTCAAGCTATGGTTATCATACTGAATCTCTCTTATGAGGATTTCTCTGAGCACAGTGAGCTGGAGGTGATTATGAGAGACAAGGGGTCTGATTCCCAAATTATTTTGCTCCCGTTTGATTGGCTGATGATAACATACTAAAGAAACACTACATCAGGATTCTATTGTTCTCACATTCACTAACAGCTTATCCTCTTGCTGAAGTTTGTGGCCCATCCCTTAAACTTTCTTTAAATTGATTTCAATACAAATGAAGAGGATGGGAAATAGGCTGCTTCCCTATAAGTACTTGATCAAACGTGTGGTCAGTCAACCCCTGTGGATGATCTCCTCCTTGGCCTACCTGACTGGATGATGATGGCTCCGTGTTTCCTCTTTTCTTTCTCCTTGTGGTAGCGTCTGGCCCCCAGCCAGCCCTTGGTGTAGGCTTGCATCACCACCACCCGTGCGATCATCTCCCTCAGCAGCAGGTTCAGCTGCTCCACGTGGTAGTACTTGAGGAACACCTGGTACATAGTAGAGCCAGGGTTAGCACTCGCAGTTCCTCATCCCTCATGACGACGAACACAGGATTAGGAACAAGCACAATTACCACTCGATCACTCGGGGTACAAGGGTTTGTCATAATGAATTTCTCACCATGAAACACACGGTACAAAAATCCCTTTTCTTTGCTTCCCATCTCAGCAAACTGAGTCCACAATGACTGCTATACAATGGCAATCACAATACCTTAGTCCTCCCCAGGACCCATTTGTCGAGATTGGCCCGCTCCAATATAGCAGCAGCATTCTCTTTGCTGGTCTCAGGCATCTGGTGAGCCCGGAAGGCAAGGTAGTAATATCTAAGATAGATCAAGGGAAGAAAAGAAGAATTTCACCTCTCTTTAAAACTTCAAGAAGACAGCGATACTGTAGAATGCAAAATTGAAAACCTTACCCGACATCAGGGTGCAAACTACAGAGGAGCCGTGGGGAGCTCGGCTTCTCATGGAAAGACAGGAGCTCCCCTGAAAACACGATTTGGGAAATTTTGCAGGCCCTCTGAAATATTAACAACCAAATTGGTTTTTGCCACATTTTTTTTGCTTATACATTTCCATGTTGCTTTTTATGGCAGTAGATTGTTTTACATGTTGTAAATGTACTGTACAACATGTAAAATGTACAATAGAAGGTGCACATGAGAGGTCTGCTTTACATGTCATGATTAGTCCCCACGTTGTGGGGTTGAACATGTATCTAGATGAAGCTTGGGGGATTAAGGTTAGGTGCCCTTCCTGACCTTTGCAATGAATGCATCACATTTACAGAGCTATGCAGTGGGATACGAACCTGCAATGCCTGATCCCAGCCATATGCTCTACTCGCAATGCAAAAAATAACAATAGTTATATAGCTCAGACCCTGCTTAACATTATTCTTGCACAATATTCTTTTTTATCTAATGGGGTGATTTCAATACCCATGCTCAGGTTAAACACATGGCTCCCCTGCTTTGAACAGAAAAATGAGCCTCCCTGAGACATGAGTCCTTAACAGAGGCCTATTGTTGGACCTCCTTTGAATTGATGATGGTCTCTTATTTCAATGGCCAGAGAGGATGCCCGCCACCCGGGGCCTGAGGGTAGGCCGAGGTTCCAGTGTGTTTATAGCTCATTATGTCAGAGGTTGTCCAGTGATCCCCTTGTCCCAGTTTACAAAATAGCAGCATCGGACAAAATGGCTCTGGCCATTTGTTTAGCGACATCAAGGCTCCCAAACTACTGGCTCATCCCTTGTGTTCTTACATTGGTCAGAGAGGAACAACAAGAAGAGAAACTTCTTTGAACTCCCCTCCCCACCTCAGACTACAGCCTTTCATTCTAATTCCTGTTGATACCTGTTATTTCTTTGATGGTAAATACAAAGCACTCCTTGGCAACATCAGACAAGCCTTTGATATGGGAGCGCAAATTTTAATCAGTTTTCATTAAAGGTGCAGTTTAGTCATTTGGTTCATCACAACCATTTCTGTCTGGCTTGGGAAGGATGATATGGGTTTCAGTGGCAAGGGTAGACTCCCTCTGAAGAGGGGAGAAAGTAACTCAGTTTTGCCCCATGCACACACACTTGCAAGCAAAGACAGATGGACAGATCCTCAAAGCATGCTGGAGTGACACTGTTTGGCATAATGCATGCAGAGGATTCATGCTGCACTCATAGGTAGTTGACAGTTAAAGGCCAATTAGAAGAAGCTTTATTTGTTTTGATACATACAATAAAAGGCTTTCTGCTATGAACCAATCCCATTGTATAGCAGTGAGCAGCTCCAGAACCTGGAGAGCAGTTATTGGTTCAATGTGTTGCTCAAGGACAGTTTGACATGTATTTCAGTAAGGTCAGGATCGAACTAACAACCTTCATATTACCACATTATATTTATTTGTTATACCCACTCTCAAAATACAGGGCTCCTCTGTGTGCTCAAAGTTAAAAGAATGTCAGCTGGTGGCAGGGTCTTTTCTTCTCAGGTCCTATTCTTGTGGAATAACCTGCTTGCTGCCATCAGGAAAAAAAATAAATATATATATATATCCATCCATCCATGGTCAACCGCTTATCCTAAATCGGGTCGCGGAGGAACTGGAGCCCATCTCTGTTCTCATTTGGCGAGAGGTGGGGTACACCCTGTATAGGTCGCCAGTCTATCACAGGGCAGAGCAGTTAGGGGAACAGTGTCTTACTCAAGGACACCTCAACACACTTCTCTGCAGGACCGGGGATCGAACCTGCAACCTTCCGATTGCCAGGCGACCGCTCTACCCACTGAGCCATGCCGCCCCTCATATATATATATATACATACACTATGCTTGAGAAATGAAACCCAATTCAGAGAAAGAGATATATCTTCTGTTTTTACCCCCCACCCATTTCATGCACAAACAAAATAAAAGCGCAAACCATCCTGTCTACATCCAATCCAAGATTAAGACAAATGCTCAAATTCAATCATTCAACAGTCTCAGCACAGATATACAAGGAAAAGTGTGGTCAATACAGTTCTAGTCCATCATAACTATACACGAACACATACACAGACATTATTCTAATGTTTCTCTACGGCAACAGGACTAGCCATCCAGCTCAAAGTGTTTTTTTATGACGCAGGCCACAAGCTCCAGTTAATTAAATTTCATATCATCTTAAAGCATGCCCCCATTAGAGGTGTCTGGAATATTTTTCAAAGGCTAATTGATCAAACGTAGGTTTCCTTCCATTTTCACAAGGACCTTGCTGACTGTCTGATTCTTCCCTCAACAGGACTTGGAAGGATACTGATGCCCAGGTATTTGAGTAGACATGTGGCAATTGTGAAACATTACCAAATTCTCACTGACACTTTCTTAAAAAAACATGAACCCAACATCCTTATGACAAATTAGGATTACCCCGACATCACGTGTCTAACTGGACATCACATGTTTAACTGTGTGATAACATGGCACTGAGGAGAGAGGCTATCCACAGCCAACTTTCTGCAAGACACCAAGTACGGGAACAAACTCTTCATGAAAGGCCAAAGGAAATCCATTAAAATGCATCACCCCTTGTAATCACAGTTCCTCCCAGAGTTTGAATTTTATCCTAATTTTCCACACCAGAGTATCCACCCAGTTAACAGAGCAGTAGGATGTAGTCTTTCGCTATCGCTAATGACTTCCAATTAGCCAGCCTCATGCTCTCCTCAAGTTTTATTCCTATCTAATTAAGGAACCCGTGTTTTCGTGTGATGTACAGCATGCTGCACTTGTTCTGCTCTATCTCTGGGGTTGTGTCGGTGCACAGCATGAGTGCACACTATGCTGTGAGGGGGGTGTGAGGCTCAACACTGCAGTTACCTGTTGACGAAATCCTCGAATGGGATGCGATGGGAGTAGCCTTGTCGGCGGATGTTGATGGTCTCCATGATACCGGTGTAGCGTAGTTGCACGACCACTGTCTCCTTGTGGAAGCGCAGTGCCTGCCTGCCATCGTTGGGTTTGATGCAACGCACAAAGTGGGGGTGACCGACCACCATCTTTGATAGCAAGTCCATTAGGGAGTACTACAAATACAAAGTGCATATGAAAAAAACACTTTGAAAACAGAGGACAAGAGAAGAAAATCAGAGGTTCATCATCATGGTGGCCTCCACCTATCTGGTATGGTCTTGTCAAGCCGTGCACTGATTTGGCAAAAATATATATTGAATGCCCTTCCTGGCCACCACTATCCCTATGGATGGAGGCACAGGTAAAGTGCTGGATGTCACCCCAGTATTCATTGAATTGTACTTATCCCTGTCGCCAGAGTCCTAAACATACTAAAAGCAAGCTAAATCATCATCTGAATGACCTAAACCCCTAGTCGTAGAGTCTGCTGCCTGCCAGGTTCCCTTAAGTATAAAGTTTTGATGCTTGTGGTGATTGTAAAGCACAGCAGATCCTTGATGCAATGTTAGAATATGACTGTGCTGTGGGGGCATGGAGACTCAGATTAGTAAGTAAGGAATGGATTGATGAAAATGGACTTCAATTCTTTGACTAAGGATCCTGGTCTACTGCTCTACATCTATAACAAAAACAATAATAATAATAATAATAATAATAATCTCCCTTTATATGGACAGTGCATATTAATGAGCATTTAAAATGTAAATACCCCAGATTTCGCCACCAGTCTGCCTTTAATCCGTTATCCTAAGCAGTTAGTGATTCAGTGTCTTGCTTAAGGACACTCTTGACATGCTTTTCCGAAGGAACCGGAGATTGAACAACCCATCACCCCCCCCCCTATCTGTTTTGTTGGTTGTTGTACTTTCCAGCCATTGACTGCTCCTTTGTAAGCTAATGATGAATGCAGGAAATAAAGTAGGCAATGAGGTGAATGTGCCATGATGAAAAATTGGCTCCAAAATACCGGATACTGATTTATACCTGGGGCTGGCTCTTTCAGTAAATTGATTTGCACAGTCAATTTATGAGGAGAGTACTTCACAGTCAATGTGAAGAAACTAACAATACTGTACTTTTGCAGTTTTAGGGGAGACTTAAGCATGATTTATAATCTACAAAAGCTGTATATGCAACCACAGCAGGTGAAGGTGTTTTGAAGCAGGTTTTTTTTTTACAGTGAAAGGAACTCCCACTTGACGCATCAGCACCGTGGACTCCGTTTAACAAAAACAAATGTGTAAATGACAGATGCAATGCAGGGAGGTCGGTGAGGACACTTACACGGAAGTAGGAGGCCACGGTCTGTCTTCTCATGTTGGTGGTTTCTTCTGGATGACGCATCATCTCCATGGTGTCGACCTAAACACAAGGATTCATAGGTGCCTCGTCCATGAATAAGGCCAGGTTTTGCAAAGTAGTAATTACACAGGGAGTGTCACAGATAAACATGGCAAATGCACATGAGGCGCCAGGCATTACTCTCCCACTGATGTCCTCAGCAAGCTCAGTAGAGATAAGGGCGTTATTACGGCATTTCCACCTCCACTAAACAGGACGGCTGAGAATTCACGGTGGTGTTAACTGTGCCGTCTGTGTAGCGTAGCACCGTAAACAGTTAAAGCTAACAATCTAGAGTCGATCTGTGATTGCTGTGGGGCATGGGAAAATTGTGGCGTGCTCTGAATAATGAGGCTAGCCGTCGAGAAGCGAACAGTCACACAGACGATGTATTAACGAGGACACAATATAAGCATTCTAATGGCTCTCAGTTCATGGCTTCATCAAAATTAATGACGCGATAAATATTTTATTGTAAGTCTACATAGCAAAGTGCATATCTTAATACTTTATTTCAGCCAGGCATAGAGGGAAAGGTATGTCAAACACCCTCTGAAGGACTTGAACGGGGGTAAAGTGGATACCTTCATAGTTTGGTATCAAGGAATCCACCACTTGAGCTTCCTTCTTTTATATGGAGGTACTGAGGCATCATCTGAGGCTGTTTTGGACTAACGAGGGCGAGCTACATGGTTGTAATACCTCAATCTGTTTGTACCTTGAACTTCCTATCAGCTTCAATTTCTGTCAACTTCTCACCAACTTTGGCCGGGAGCAAGACGCCACTCGTAATACAGCGGTCGTACCGAGCTGCCATTACAAGTTCCCTTCTTACTACAGAGCGCTGTGTAGGTACTGAAGTGAGATTCAGGAGAGCGACTGTCTCTCCCACTGACCTCCCCAGTTTCTTCCCAGTTGATTCATTTCTTCTTGTGTACTGATAAACCACTGAGTCACCATGGTTAATCTTGCAAAATATTACTAAAAATAAATGGCCCAACAAACTTCTGTGGAGACCAGTCTGACTGGTGTCTGAGATGCTTAGGATGACTGGAAATTCAGGCTTAATCAAAATTGACTGCAGCCAAACACACTCATTACTATTGGAGATAGCTAAAAATCGAATGTTTGTCATGAAATGTGAGTTTCAGGATAAGATTCATTTTAGAACATTGGAGAGATTTGTTGCCTTTCTTGAGCATCTTACCTTCAATAGGTATTTGGGAGACTTTACAGCAGATATTGGTGAGAAACATGAAAATAAAGAGAGAGAGAGAGACAAGGAGGAAAACAAGAAATGAGGAATCTGAAATCAACATTTAAGGGGTTTGACACTGTAAATCATAATGCAAGAAGTTCTTTAGATCTATAAAAATAACCCGCAGCTATAGAGCTCAAAATTCAATGTGAGGGTATTTTCAGTTTTATCTGAAACTAAAGTTTGTAAGCGTAACGAGAGGTCCATTTTACATGTCACGATTAGTCCCCATGTTGTGTGGGTCGACATGGAATTAGATGGAGTTCAGGGGATTAAGACCAGATGCCCTTACTGATGCCCCAGGGCGGGTTTGAACCCACAACATCTGGCCTGTCAGTTCTTGAAGCACATGTGCTACCGCTGAGCTACTGCAGCCCCTAGCTTGCAGACATTATGATTTGACCAAATGCTCCCCCTTAAATAAGGTAACACAGAAATAGTGAAGACAATACAAATGAGCCTGTGTATGTCTGCCTAAGAGAAAACCTGACAGTCCCCTGCATGAGACAAGTTTGTGGATTAACTTTACTGTGTGTGTTATGCCACAAAATAAATTCCACCAAACTACATGAAGAGACGCCATAAAATTGGCTGTTGGAAGTAGCTGAAAAACGGAATTTTGTAAACAATTCTCTGAATAGGAACTTTCAGGTCTGACTTCCACCCATCCATGGGTTGTTGACTGCTCTTATTCGACGCTGGATCGTGGAGGGACCAGTACCAGTCAGGGGCCCCAGACTTCCCTTTTCCTAGCCACATCAACCAGCTTTGACTAGAGGATCCTGAGGTGTTCCCAGACCAGCATGGATATATTATTGCTACACCTGGCCTTCGGTCTACACCATGGCATCCTCCCAGCTAGATGTCTCTGAAACACCTCACTAAGGAGACCAGGTGGCATCCTTAATAGATGCCTGAACCACCTCAACTGACTCCTTTCTACATGAAGGAGCTGCGGCTCTACTCCAAGTCCATTACGAATGACTGAACTTCTCATCCTATCCCTAAGGGAGACGCCAGCCGTCCTCCTGAGGAAATCTATTTTGGCCAATATACATCGGCAATCATGTTCTCTCAGTCTTGACCCAACTTTTATGGCCATCGGTGAGACTAGGAACAAAGATTGACTGGTAGCTCGAGAGCTTTCCCTTCTAGATCAGCTCAGTTTCCATCACGATGGTTCAGTAACATGAGCACAATCCCTCCACCAGCTCTGATTCTCTAGTCCATCTTACGCTCCGCCTCCCCCTCTTTTGAGAACGAGAAGTCTGACTTGTGAAAGATTATGCTCATCAGCAAGGTATTACCGATACTGCACATCCTCTCGAATGATATCTTTAACATGACAGGATCAGTGTGGAGAGTAACAAAAGTTTTAAAAAAACAACTACCTCCATCTTAAATCTGCTAATACCATGCTATACAAACATATGCCAGATGGCAATTCTGTTGCACCACAAGTGAAGAAAGCAAACACAGCAGACTAGTCAATTAAGCTGGCTACGCGTCACAGCACAGGCTTTTACTATGTTGCTTATGGTGTGATGCCTGTGAGCAAAAAATAAAATAACAGTATGCTCTAGACATGGATGCCTTGATTTGCCTGATTTGCTCCTTAAGGAGTGCAGGCCCACCTTGTTGCGTCCTGAGCCGAGCTGCGGTGGAAGAGACCTGGAGGCCGCTGTGATTCTTGCCCTTGAAGTTGCCAGATTACCTGTAAAAAGCAGAGAAAATTAAACTTCAGATGTCCATACTGTCCGCCTGAAGCGTCAATCCTGTGTTGACACCCTGTAATTAAGTATCCATGGACATCCAACTTATGAGTGCTTTTGTCAGGGTTTATTTTAATGTTCCTGTCAGTTCGTACTCTCCGGGGGACACCGATATCAAGCAATGCATTTTGCCCTTTTTACATGGTGGCCAAAAATCGTGGAAGGCAGGAAGCAGTGGGTTTGAGGAGGGAGCAAAGTTGCTTGGGCTAACAAGCAGACATGCCTGACCAAGCCAGGAGAAGAGGTTTGCACCAACAATAATTGTTAAAACTCATATTCAACCATGTTTTTCGGTTTTAGGCTTTAGAAAATGAATGGACAGCAGCACTGGTAGCTCATTTTGAGTAGATCTGAGGGATTTGGCACACTCATACTTGTCAGTTAGTCACTTTGGGGCCGCGGTGCCTTAGGGGTACAGCACGCGCCTCCAAGTCAGGTGTAGTGGGTTTGATCCCACCGTGGGGCATCAGGAAAAGGGGCATCTGGCCTTAATCCCCCATGCTTGGTAAATCAGAACCAGAATCAGAATCAATTTATTGGCCATGTAGGCTTTCACTACATGGAATTTGACTCTGGTTTCATGGCTGTCAAAGGTACCTCATATAGAATGACACCACAACAATAATCAGATATTTACACAGGATTGACTATATACAGGTGGAAATAAGAGGTAATAAAATACAATGGTGCAGAGAGTATATCAGAGATATTGAAATGTCAATGCTACTTACATGCATGCCTTAGGTAGATGGACATGACCGAGCACAATAATATATCTACAATGTATAGTACAGCATACATATATAAGATATATGGTTGGAAATTGATAATGTTTGATCGTTCATTTTAATGATTTCCTGTGGAAAGAAACTGTTTTCACATCTGGTTGTTTTGGTGTACAGTGCAACTGTAGCACCTACTAGAGGAGAGGAGGTAGAACAGGTTGTGATGGGTCTGCAGTGAGGCTGCCTGCCTGTTTCCTGACTTTAAAGATTTATACGTCTTGAATGGAGGGCAAGTTGGTACCATTGACTTTCTCTGCAGACTTGACTCTCTGTTGAAGTCTGTCCCTGTCCTGTTTGGTGGCTGATCTCAACCAGACAGTGATGGATATGATGCAAAGCACTTTGAGTGGCCACTAGACTAGAACGGCGCTCTATAGAAATAAGTCCATTTACCATTCACACAAACACCACGATCTCCAGGACTGCAGCTCGAAGGTCTCAAATCAAAATCAAATGGTGTCAGCGGAAATGGTTGAGTATGACAAACACCTGCTGCAGAGGGTCCATGTTTTTAATAAGATGCTATGAGGGCCAGGCAACATCGAGCATCAACCGTGGTAGGACATTCCCTACAATGTCATGGCACGGCGCTCGACGCCTGTTTCCAAGCAGCCTGAAGACTGAGTTGAATCTTATGGACCCGAGAATGCAGATGCTTGAACAGCAGTCCTGCAGCCTCTC
>OMLC01096378.1:0-20032 GCA_900302585.1 Regalecus glesne | reverse complement strand
CTCTATATATTCTCATCCTAAGGGTTGGAACTAGCAAATGCTGCTTGGAAGAGATGAGTCTTGAGCTTCCGGCGGAAGGTGGACAGTGTCTCCGAAGTCGTGATACTTACGTTCCGGAGTTCGTTCCACCAATTTGGAGCGTTCACCGAGAAGAGCTGTGAACGTTTTAAGCGCCCATCAGGCCCCCGCAGAGAGGGGGCAGACAGGAGTCCAGCGGCGGCGGAGCGAAGTGGCCGGGCGTAGGGTTTGACCAGAGATTGCAGGTACGGAGGGGATGTTCCTTTCGCTGCTCTGTATGCAAGTGTAAGAGTCTTGAATTTGATGCGCTCCTTGACGGGGAGCCAGTGGAGGGCGCGTAGGAGGGGTGTTGAGTGCGAGAATTTGGGATGGTTGAACACCAATCTAGCAGCAGCTTTCTGGATGAGTTCCAAGGGCTTGATGACACACGCTGGGGCACCCGCAAGAATAGAGTTGCAGTAGTCAAGGCGGGAGATGACGGTCGCCTGGATGAGCATCTGGGTCGCCTCCTTCGTGAGAAAGGGGCGTATTCTCCTGATGTTGTAGAGCTGGAACCTGCAGGAACATTCCGTGGGTGCGATGCAATCCGAGAATGACAGTTGGTCATCCAGGATTACGCCTAAGATTCTTGCAGTCGGAGTTGTTGCCACCACTGTGTTCTGAATTGTGATTGACAGGTCACGGTGTGGGCAGCGTTTACCCGGGTTGAACAGCAACTCTGTCTTGTCGAGATTGAGCTTCAGATGGTGAGCTGCCATCCATTTGGAGATGTCCGCCAGGCAGTTTGATATGCGTGACTCTACCTGCGTGTCAGCAGGGGGGAACGATTTTGCAGATACCTTCCATAATGGCAAATGGCTCAGACTAAGTGTTTATTGTAATAAATGGGATTGTGCAAACTTCTTGGTTTCATCAGTGGGGTAAGAAATGGACAAGGGGGGGGATGTGTGCATAGGTACACCCTCGTTATCAAGCCCACTAGATATACAAGATGCTTTGAATGATTTTTTTCTTATCCCCATAGTAAACAAGTGCCACAGAGAGAAAGAAATGAGACGTTTTTCATATCTAGTATTTCCTTCTATGAGAAAACATCACCTTATTGTGGTGGAGAGTTTTATGTGTCCCTCTAAACCTCAGGGTTGTGCTGTCTGGATCCATGTGCTCCTGGTAGTGTCTCCCATGGCAAATCGGTCTCAGGTGAGAGATCAGGCTAAGAATGGTTCAAAAAAAGACCCCATGAAACATTGAGAAAGAAGTAAATTCCCCCAGTGGGACTAATAAAGGAATATCTTATCTTAATGTTACCCTGCTTGGAGGAGGCTTGGGGCCCTCCTCTGGAGCCAAGCCTAGAGGGACGGCCCATCAGCTAGACCATTGATTTTGGCCAGGTATAGCCCCCCAAAAAATGGGGGTACTTCTCAATTCTGTTGACCTACCACCTACCGGAAAAACCATTGAGTTCAGAGGCGAGTTTTGGGGATTTGAAATGCCAACTCCATGGGAGTTAAGGAGCTGGAGCTTGTGCGGGAGGTGGAACGCTACCAGTTAGATCTGATGGGAATCACCTCTATGCACAGCTTTGAAACCTAACCCCCTAGACAGGGATTGAACTGTATTCTTCTCTGGATGGTAGAATGTAGGTTTATACAGAGGATAGAAAGATAAATAAGATGCCTTTTAGTCTCATTTATTTGATAAATAAATGAAATTAGTCCCACAAGGGGAAATTTTGATTTCTCTTCAATTTTGACCCAACCTATTTTATAGGAGCAGTGGGCTGCCAACATATTGCGCTTGGGGAGCAGTTAGAGGTTAAATGTCTTGCTCAAGGACACTTCGACGTGATGTGTGCAGGACCGTGGATCGATCCTGCAACCTTGTGATTTCCAGATGACCCCTCTACCCACTGAGCTACACTGCCCCCCTTGTTGTGAAGGAGGTTCCAGATTCATTTGAAAATGCTGGCATGATACCTAATTCTACCAGGTCTGGTGTTTGTTTGTGTGCTTACTGCCCAATCCACGTTGCTACTTCCGGTTGGTTGTAGTTCATTCTGGAGATTGTTGTTCAGTGTCCCTTTGAACCTCCATTGTCCTGTTCACATGTGGCGCTTCCTGTGCCTGGTTTCTGTTGACCCTCACCAAAGTGGTTAATATCATGATCGCATATTTCAACAGCATCTGATTTCTCGCCTTCCTCAATTTTGACATTACTCCCGGTTTTCTCTGGGGCTCTTGTGCTGTGGTTCAGATGGCAGCACGTTGTGCTTCCTTCCACCTGGACTGTAGTCGGTGTGGCTTGCACAACTGTGTATGGACACTCTCACCTGGGCTAGCGTCACTTTCTTTGGAACACCTTCATGTACACCTGGTCTCCGGGAATCACTGGTCTCTCAACCATCTGCTCGGCATTTAGCTCTTTGTTTTTTCTCTCTCCTGGAAATAGATAGACTTGAGGATAATTACTGTTGTCTCAGCTGCGAGGCCTTTGGGTGGTCTTGCCTCTACCTAACAGCTGAAGTGATTAATAACAGCCAACAACCATCTTTTTCTCTGCACTGGCTTTATCATGTCCACATAGTCAATCACCAGATGCTTAAGCGGCCCCTCCAGAAACTGAATGTGTCCCATTGGAGTTTTTATACCCTTCCTTGATTTTTCTGTGTGCAGAATTCGCATTGATTTAGAATTTCGTCAACGGTTGCTTGAAGGTAAGTTGATCAATAGATTTGCTTTGTTATCCTCCAAACCACCTCCACCCTTTCACAGCGGTCAGTGTCATGTGACTCTGAGATCGGAAAGCGGAGTCAAAAGGGCCTGCATGGGATTACCACAATCCCTTTTAATCTGTCATGGCCCCCTCAGCTGAAGAGATTCATCTCTTTTTGTGATTTCCCTACCTGGATTATTGAGCATGCATCAAGACAGGTAAGGGGGTTGTTGGCAGCGATTGGGTGCAGTAGCTAGAGTAACTGGCAGCACATTTCACATCACTCTACTAGTTCTCTGATGTCCCTCGTTAACCCTGGCCACCACATAGACCATTGTGCTCTGACAAAGCACTTGGTCGTGCCCTGATGGCCGTAGTAGATTCCTTCCAGTATCTCTCTGCTCATAGTTGTTGGTATGACAATTTGTTTTCCCTTCAGAAGGATACCTTCTGTGACATGTATGTCCACTCTGTATGATTAATATGGCAGACAATTCTCTATAATCTTTGTACATGCTGAGTTGTATCATGTTATTGCCTTTGTTCTACAAGTCCTTTATCTTTTCTAACTTTGTCTTTGTTGCAAGAATGTTTTCCATCATGTGTTCTATGTAGACTTAACATGCTGTTTTTGTGTGTCACACTGTGTTGTTTTGGGGTCCTGGTGGTGTTTATGACAACGTGTCAATTTTGTCAAAGGCTCAAAGTTTTCATGTATGGGGATTTGCCAAAATCCTGATGTATCATCCATCCATCCATTGTCAACCGCTTATCTGCAATCGGGTTGCGGGGGAACTGGAGCCAATCTCCATTCTCATTGGGTGAATGGGGGGGGGTACACCGTGTATAGGTTGCCAGTCTACCACATGGCAGAGCAGTTGGGGGAACGGTGTCTTGTTCAAGGAGACCTCGACACGCTTCTCTGCAGGTACGGGGATCTAACATGCAACCTTCCAATTGGCAGTAAACCACTCTATCCACTGACCCATGCCGTCCCAAGTACCATCCAGTTTCTAGAATAATACTGCTCCATCTAGTTTTGCAAGTGTGTCATCCATGGCAGGTAGCATGTAGCGTTCACGGGGCACACTCACATTAAGCCTAGTCATATCTATGCAAATCCTGATTTTCCCACCAGGCTTCGGGACAACCACCATCCCCACACACCATTCAGTTGGTTCTTGGATCTTCAGGATGATGTCCCTGTTTTCTATCCTCTGTAGGTCTGACTTCACTTTGTCCGTAAGCAATGCTACACATACAGGAGCTGATAGGTTGTATTACATTGCACCATCAGCTAACTCGATCTTATAGCTGGCTTGTAGATTCCCTAAGCCTGAGAACACTTTTGGGGACTTAGTTTTAAATTTGATTTCCATTGCTTCTACTGCAGCTCCCTGCTGCAGTAGTGGTAGACTCTGAATAGCAGGCAGACCTAGCAGTGGCATTACAAAATCTTCCACTACAAATATATCCTTCCCTGTCTCTTTTTGCCTTTTTTCAAACGTGCATTGAATTTACAGTCAGTGGTTGATTTTGTGACCACTTATCATTTGTTGTGCATTCTGTAAATTACCATCTCTGGCTCTTGAATACATGGAGTCTGGTATGACACTGACTGCTGCACCTGTGTCTAGCTTGAAATTGATCGGTTCTGCATTCATCTGCATGTCTTGTTTCCAAATGTCTAGTTTCTGACTTTGAATTGTCCCAATGAATGCAAATTCTGCCATCTCATGGCTTTTATTAATAGACTCCATTCTCGGACGTGTTCGGCACACTGCCGCAAAATGGCCTTCCATTTTACATTTTAACTGTCTATTTATCTAGCTGGACATGGTATCCATGAGTGCTGACGGCTTTTCTCACATCTTTTGCAATTGAGATTACGCGCAACATTCTTCCGGGTTCTACAAAACAGTGGTGTTTGCTTCTGGCAGCTTCCATCCATCCGCTAGTGAGGTAAAAACAGAGCTGAGCTATGGCGACCTTCTACAGCCAGTGTTTACAGGAGCTACCCTGAATAACAATTACCGATGTGCGCAGTATTGCCAAACGGATGTCCAGAGCCCCGAGGACTCTGTTAGACAAGGGATTTAAGTTTTACGCTTCCTCATTTATGCATATTTATGAAGGTACATTTGTAGCTTTCGCTAATAGCACTTGTAAGCGTTAGCTAACCTTAAGTAGCCTAGCTGTGTACTTGTATGCTATCAGTTAGTTTATCAGTATATTTGTTCACAGACAATTAAGATAATCAGATAAAGACTACATTTTAGCAATGGGTTTATACTACCTACAGTATGTCAGAAAAAAGAGGTGAATCAGTTCAACTGGATCAGAAGTTTATTTAGAAACCTTTCGTCACTCACCAGGTGACTTCCTCAGTCTGACTGAAGTAGTCACTTGAAGTAGTCACGTAACCAGGCCCTGGTTACGTGTGGTTACCAGATCTTCACCAGACGCAGTTAATCCAAAAGCATTCTCAATCACTTCCGAGCATTGAGCTGGACTAACATCCTGCTCAGCGGTTCATGCAGCCTTGACAAGGGCCTTGACAAGGACCTTTCAAGCTTTCTATGGCATTTTATCGGCTTGTCTTGATCATAGAATTTTAAGACTGCCTCGTAAATTGCAGTTCTTTAGCCACTCATTATTTTGCATGCTCCGCCATCCATTGCCACATGGTTATTCTCTAGCAGACTTCTCAGTGCTTTAGTATTTGTTGACAAGTTTGGGACCAAATTTCCTAAGTAGTTTACTAACCCCAAGGCTCCCTCTAGGTCATTTTTGTCGTATGGTAGAGGCATTTCTGCAATTGCCCAAACATTGTCAGTATCTGGCTCCACCCCTGTCTCGGACAATTTCTCTCCTAGGTAGGTTATTTCTCTAAACCCAAATTGGCACATATATTTATTTTTAGCTTTTATTTAGTTTAAGATCTGATCTTTGTGCCTGAGAAAGAACTCTTTGCAGCCTTTCATCATGTCCATCTTTTGTTTCACCCCATATGACTATATCATCAATGAAGACACCCAGCTCTTCTATTCCATCAAAGAGTTGTTGGACAGTTCTGTGAAAAACTTCAGGGGTGGAGCCTATTCCAAATGGAAGTCTTAAGAAACAATGCCTTCCAAAAGGAATGTTAAATGTGCATAGTTTAGAACTTTGCTCATCTTTCACTATTTGGTAAAATTAAGAGGACACATTTAATTTAGAAAAATAGCCTACTTCACTCATTGCACTTGTTATGTCTGATTTGGTTGATAGCCTTTAGTGTTCACGTTGAATTGCTTTATTTAAATATTTTATATCTATCCACAGTCTTAGATCTCCATTAGGTTTCTCTACATTAACCAGGAGTTCACCTATCCAGTGGGTTCTTCTATTTTCCAAATGACTCCTCCCCCAATCAACGAGTCTAATTTCTCCCATTACATTACATTACATTACAGGCATTTGGCAGACGCTCTTATCCAGACCAACGTACAAGTGCATAGGGTACAAACGATACTGAGGCAGCACTAGAAGCTAGATAACAATCATAGTGCAATCATAAGACTCCAACGCAGTATCAACTAAGACACTCCGACCAAAATAAACTAACAAATTGCATGCGCATAAACCAAGTACACCAAGAGGAAGAAAAGGAATAGGGCTAAAACTAGGAGTTAGAGCTAGGACTGGATGAGGAGGAGGAAATGTACAGGTGGAATATATGAGTCTTTAATCTGCGCTTGAAGATGGTCAGGGTTTCTGCTGTTCTGACTGCCATGGGAAGGTCGTTTCACCAGCGAGGAGCCAGGACAGACAGCAGGTGCAGAAACAGAGAGGGGGAGGTACCAAGCAACCAAAGGTGGCAGAATGGAGAGGTCTGGTTGGTGCGTAGGGTCTGATGAGCCTCTACAGGTATCCAGGACCAGGTATCCAGACCAGGAGCTTGGTTGAGTAGGTGGTGAGGAAGGGTTGGATTTGTCGGATGTTTTAAGTACAACTGGCACTTTTCTCACTGGATATATGACTGGTTCTGCATTATCGTTATGTCTTATTTTGTGTATGGCTGGCGGGCGGCCTATGCGTTTGGGCACCTCTGATTATTCTCTCACCCAGTCAGAGTGTTTTGCCTTAGTTGGAGTAGCCACTGTTCAAGATAAGATAAGATAAGATAAGATATTCCTTTACTAGCCCCACTGGGAATTGCGGTGTTACAGCAGCAGTGTAAAGCACAGTAAGAGAGAAATCAGATTTAGAGATAACGTGTAGCATAGACAAATTCAACAGAGGAGAAATATGTACATTATATACAGTATGGACAGTTTTCCTTAGTTTGTTACTCCACAGTCACTTTCTCTGCATCTATGACGTTTTTTTTCGTTTTTTTAGCTGCTTACCTTAGCTGTTAATGGGCCTTTAAGCCAAGAATAGCTTGTCTATTTCCTTCAACAAGCAAAAATCGCACATTCACTTTCTGCTCTTTGTTAGTTAGGTTAAGTCTACATACACCTTTTGAGAGTATTGGCCTGTCATCATATGTCCTCAGATTTATCTTTTTGTCTCTTACCTTTGGCTTGTTTTTCAGTCTTTTGATATATGTCATTGACAGGACATTTACCTGAGTCCCTTTGTCCAATTTCAGTGGAATGTCCATGCCATTCACATCCAGATACAATATCCATTCGTCCTTTGAGATTGACTGTTCCTCAATTATATTCATGAAGAATGACATCTCCTCATCCTTATCAGTGTCAATGTGCTTTTACACACATTTAGTGGGGGGCAGCATAGCTCAGTGGGTTGATATATTGTCTGGCAATTGGAAGGTGGCAGGATCGATCCCCGGCCCCGCATATAGTATGTCGAGGTGTCCTTTAGCAAGACACTTAACCTCCCCTAACTGCTCCCTGAGCACCATATATTGGCAGCTCACTCCTTCTATATAATAGGTTGAGCCAAAAATGCGAGAAATCCAAATTTCCCCTTGAGGGACTGATAAGGGAATCTTTTTTTATTTATTTTTTTCTTTTTGGACAAACAGCGTTTTGCAAAGGGATTCTTTCCACAGCAATTTCGGCAGTCCTCCCCGAAGACTGTTTTGGTGTGTGCCTGAGGCTGGACCTCTCACAAATCCCTTTCTCTTGTTGCTGCCTTGGCTTGAAATCCCTTTTGTTTACGATCACAAAAAAGAGGTTAATCAGTTCAACTGGATCAGAAGTTTATTTGGAAACGTTTCGTCACTCACCAGGTGACTTCTTCAGTCTGAGGTGAAAACAAACATTCCCCCTTATAAACAGAACATTGATACAACACAACAATTGGCTGGTTTCATATGCAAGTTGAGTGATCAACTGCACATTCAGTGGCAATGGGCACCATTCACAAAGGATTGGGGAATATTTGCAATCACGGCATTGTAAGACAATGACAGATGTACTCTCAGGCCACCACCCCTATTCAAAGACGGTCGTTCCCTCTTGACATAAATGGCCTCCTTCACCCCCCTTTCAAATCAGCAATCCTCCCTATCAGCGATGTGAACATCATCATCCTCGAATGACTGGCCACTAGCCTGTAGATGAGTGTAGACCCCAGAGTCCTGACCCGACGTGTTGGCTCTCCTATGCTGCGCCATCCTCTTAGCTAGCGTCTGTTTGGTCTCCCCAATGTACAAGTCACTGCAGTCATCCTGGCATTTAACAGCGTACACTACATTACTCTGTTTGTGCCGGGGGACCCGGTCCTTGGGGTGGACTAACTTTCGGAGCAGTGTGTTCAGGGGTTTGAAAGCAACTGAAACGCGATGTTTTGAAAATTCATGTCAAGACTTTTTGTTTACGATTGACTGGGGTCTCCCGTGCTGAAAAGCATCCATTCCGAAAATTTCACTGTCGTTGTTAAGCGTCTTTATTTGTGCCCTTGCACCATCTGATGCTTGGCAGATTTCAGTCATTTTTTTCCACCGTGAGATCCATTTCCTTCATAAATGGATCCTCACTTTATTGTCCTGTACTCCAATGATGATCTGGTCCCTAATTATTGAGTCGGAAAGCGTTCCAAAGATACATAACTGACTGCTCAATCGTCGGTCTGTTATATACTGTTGTATTGATTCAGACTATTTCTGAATACTGTTACTAGAATCGTCTTGATGCATGCTCAATTATCCAGGTAGGGAAATCACAAAAAGAGGTGAATCTGTTCAGCTGGATCAGAAATTTATTGAGAAACGTTTCGTCACTCACCAGGTGACTTCTTCAGTCAGAGCTGAAGGCAAACATCCCCCTCCTTATAAACAGTACCTTGATGCCACACAACAATAGACTGGTTTCATATGAAAGTTGGGTGATCAACTGCACATTCAGTGACAATGAGCACCATTCACAGAGGATTGGGGAATGTTTGCGATCACGGCATTGTAAGACGCCGATAGGTGTACTCTCAGGCCACCACCCCTATTCAAAGACGGTCTTTCCCTCTTGACATAAATGGCCTCCTTCACCCCCCTTTCAAACCAGCATTCCTCCCTATTAAGGATGTGAGCATCATCATCTTGAATGAGTGGCCACTCCCCTGTAGGTGGGTGTAGACCGCAGAGTCCTGACCTGACGTGTTGGCTCTCCTATGCTGCGCCATCCTTTTAGCCAGCGTCTGTTTGGTCTCCCCGATGTACAAGTCACTGCAGTCCTCCTGACATTTAACAGCCTACACTACCTTACTCTGTTTGTGCCAGGGGACCCAATCCTTTGGGTGGACCAACTTTTGCCGCAGTGTGTTCAGGGGTTCGAAAGCAACTGAGACACAATGTTTGGAAAACACGCGTCTCAACTGTTCTGATACTCCCGCCACATACGGAATCACTACCGGTCTACACTTTGGCTCCTCCTCTCCCTCCACTTGGCTGGAGCTCTGTCTGGGACCCTTCCTGGCTTTAACAAACGCCCAGTTAGGGTAACCACACTTAACCAGGGCCTGTTTGATATGGAACTTCTCTTCCTCCCCGGCCACTGGGTCAGTAGGGACGTTGTGAGCCCGGTGGTACAGAGTCCTAATGACTCCCAGTTTATGCTCCAGAGGGTGGTGGGAGTCAAGCCATAAATACTGGTCCATATGTGTGGGTTTGCGGTACACACTAACAAACAACTGCCCCCCAACACCAACCTTCACCTCACCGTCTAGGAAGGCCTGAGAGTACATCTGTTGGCGTCTTACAATGCCGTGATCGCAAACATTCTCCAATCCTCTGTGAATGGTGCTCATTGTCACTGAATGTGCAGTTGATCACCCAACTTACATATGATACCAGCCTATTGTTGTGTGGCATCAAGGTACCGTTAATAAGGAGGGGGATGTTTGCATTCAGCTCAGACTGAAGAAGTCACCCGGTGAGTGACGAAACGTATCTCAACAAACTTCTGATCCAGTTGAACAGATTCACCTCTTTTTGTGTTACTAGAATCATACCTCTCATATATTTAAATCTTTCTCGGTGGGTAGTGCTCTTCAAAATTTTGCATAGCTTCATCAAACTAATGTTTCTGTTCATCTGTGACGACGAAGGTGTTGAGCGTGTCTAATGCACCACGTCCTGCCACTGATAGCAGCAGTCCCATCTCCTGCTTGGCATTCCTCAGCAGGTAGATAGCAAGCCCATGACGTTTGAAACTTTGTTCAAAAACTTTCAAGTTTTCTTTGATATTACCAGTCAACTTCAATTCAAATTTTGTTTCATGACTATATAAATAAGCTAAAGAGATTTTTGGATTCTGTTATGTTGAGCGGCGAAGAATTTTTTGAACTTTTCAGCGGTACATCTGGAGGAGGAAGGATGAAGCATACGCTGAAAAGAACACCCTGCCTACTGTGAAGAATGGCGGTGGCTCAGATATAATCTGGGGCTGCTTGCTTCCTCTGGCACTGGAAACCTGCAGTGTGTGGAGGGCAAGATGGATTCAATCAAGTATCTGGAAATCCTGGGTGAAAATGTCATGCCATCTACAAGGAAACTAAAGGTTGGGTGTCATTGGAGCTTCCAGGGGGATAATGATCCCAAGCATACCTCAAAGTCCACTTAGGCTTGGTTTCAGAAGAAGTCCTGGAAGATACTAGAGTGGCCATCACAGTCACCTCACTTGAACCCCATTGAAGATCAGCAAAAGGGTGTTCTACCAAGTGCTAAAGATGTTTGTCATGAGGGGGTTGAATAATTTTGAGACTGCAGCAATCATTAAAAGCAACATTACTTTTGTTGAATTTGAAGAAAACACCTGCAATATTAGTTGTGTTGAGCTATTTAGAATGTTATTGTTTGATTTGTTTTTTCAAACAGCTGCTAGTTTGTACATTTGACTAATAAACCTCATTTGCAGTGGGGGTTGAATCATTTTGATTGCAACTGTAGCTGTGTTTACATTACTTTACAGCCTGCCACTTTTGAGATTCACTCTGTATGGTCACAAAATAATGTACATACTGTACAGGCAGGTAGATTTTCTCTGTGGATTATGTGGGAAGCCTTTGTCCCCCTGATCGTGCTGACTACAACAAAAAACTCACACTTGGGAATATTGAGAGCTTACCAGATTCATACACTATTGACAAAGATCCATGGGTTTTAGATGTAAGAAATGGCCAGCTATTTGAATGGCTTGACATATATAACAATCTAATCCAGACATCAAGTTTGTACACAAAAAAAAGATGCACACATACGAATATCTTGACCCTTGCAACTGTGCTATCATCAGTGCAGGCTATTTCAGCTGGTAATGGATTAAAAAATACACATATTTCTGTTCTTACAAATAGAAATTACATTTGAAGATCTATAGGCTCTGCAAAACATGTCCAGACACTGCTTTATTTGCAGCCATCAACACATAAGCGGACTCTGACACTGATACACCATCTGAGAGGGAATATGAACTCCCTGAACCTCTGAAAGCTATGTATGACCTATCTGCTCGGGATATTTCATTAGCTGACCTTAAAGTTAAGTATCAAGCCAGCTATACACTTCCTCCATCACTTATTTACAAAACCTTGCTTCCTTCTGCCCAAAGTTTGCACACGTCAACCATGATGACATAGCTGAGAATTCCATGTACAGGAAAAACCTAATATCCTTGTTTAAAAAAGGGCTAGATCACTCTGAATTATAATCATTTAAACTTGCTAATTGTCCTGCAGGTGAGTGACCACCACAATGTCATCAAAACAGTTTTGAGCATGTTCAGCTCCAGGTTGTTATAGCGACACCAGAGGATCAGCTAATCAACCTCCTGTCTATATACAGACTCATCACTATCTCAGATAAGATCATTGGTTGTGTCATCCAAGAAAGTCGAAAAAACTGTTAGACGTTAACCACTCTCTGCTCAAACAAGGAGTGCAAAATATTAAATAAACTTTAATTTTTGACTCCTGCTGAAATTTAAATGCTATTTTAAACCACAAAATATCAATGTTAAGTTCCAAGAAAATCATCTGATTTGTTCGATTGTGCTGAATGCTTTGTACACTGTAGTGAAAAGTGAATGATAATCGCTGCTCCACCCTCTGCCTCCAATCCAGGTCTTCATAGCTACCGCATGATGGCGGTGTTGTATTAGATATCACGTTTGATCCAGTCAGTGCGTGGTGTGTCCTGTCCCCTCTGTACAGTGACTATATTCTTTTCCCTGTAATGCGGAGACTAACTATCACAAAGCCCTATGTATTTCTTTCATCACCATCATATTTCATCTATTTTATTCTCATTTATGAATTGTGTGTATTTGGTGATGTAACCTCGCAAGGCCTAACTCTGAATTCAAGATGACTGCTCAGTGAGTGTTATTGCAGTCCTGCTGATCCATATTCTCCCCTGTCGGTCTTCTCCTCCTTGTATTACACTCTATATCACTATAAGATATGTGGTCAGTCAGTCAGTAAAACGAGGGAGAGAAAGTGACATGGCCCAAGCTGTTTTTTTTTCTTTTCATATCTTCAGTGGTATAGAAGGATTGAATGATGTCAAAGAGGCTAGGTCTCATAAAGGAAAACTTTGACCTGGGGACTTTTACCTGATTAGAAAGTTTAAATAAGCCACTGTACTGGCTGTTAGTGCTCAGTCTGCAACTTTAACACACAATAAACTGTTGTCAACATAGGAAGGGCAATGCACATGTAAAAAATGTTCAAGCCATTAGGAAATTAAGCAGCAGTCAGGATTGCACCCTCAACTGTTTGGCATCAAAATAACTATTTGTGTAGTCAGGGTCATCTATGGTATTTTGACAGGTGTGGATCCCCTTAATGTGGGTTTGGGCTGGTGATGCATATGATACGCATACACCAGCTGGTCTAGTGCACAGGGAGCACAAACGAGTCTCTGTGATGCGGACAGGTAGGTTTTAAGTGCCTTGCTAAAGGATGCAGTTGCTGTTGATAACTGAAGCTATTGTTTCATGATGAATCATCAGGCTTGTCAGCATTCAGGAGGACAGAAAGTTCCCAATATGGAGGGAGATATTTTTTCTTTGAGACACTGAGAGCTGCTATCGTTATTTCATCTGCTTCAAACAGCCTACGGGCTTTATACCTAAATTAATTGATTATAAATAAAAATATACATAGATAATTGATTTGAATTTTATTTATTTCAACATTTAATGTAGTTTTTTGGGAGGCAGAATAGCCCAGTGGGTAAAGTAGTCTGGTAATCGAAAGGTTACAGGTTCGATGTCCGGTCCTGCAGAAAGCATGTTGAGGTGTCCTTGAGCCAGAGTGAACCCCTTACTGCTCCCTGAGTGCCATATGGTGACAGTTCATGGCAACCATATATAATCCAAATTTCCCCTTATGGGACTGATAATGGAATCTAAATGTAGATGCTAAGTTACTTGAGAGCAAATTAAAAAAGAAAAAAATACTACCATAATGCACAACCCAGGGGAGCTTTGCGGGTGTTATTTTAAGGCATGATTTACATCAGAGCAAAGCACGCATAGTCTCTCTTACAAATACATACACAAACACACACATAAATGGGTCTCCACTCTAGAGCCAGGCCCTCTGGCGTGATGAGTAGAGGCTGCTACGGACGTCATCCAGTGCTCCCTGAAACAGCCTCCTATTGTCTGCCTAGACTGAACTAGTTGCCTCAGCACACATCATATAGGTCGGGGTTCGTGTGCGTGTGTCTGTATGTGTGTATGCTGGTGTGGATTTACATATTTGTTTGTGCATATGTTTTGCGTGTCTGTGCAGAAAGCATGTGAGTGAGTGCATATAGGTGTCTATAGCTTTTGGTGCGTGTGCTCAACATAACTGTCTCCCTCAGTCATAAAGCACAGCTTGCTCCAATGTTTGGGCAGTGCTTCGGGAAAAGTCTAGTCCAATCACAGAATGTGAGTCCTGACGTGTTGCAGGGCTTCAGTCCAAGCTCTCTAAAAATGCATTGCTTTGTCTGTTTTTTAGCCACGTCTGGCTTCTGGGTGTTTGTACCAAGATAAGGAGGCCCAGGAAGAGAGATCACAGCTCTGTGCCAAACATCTCAAAGTCCACTGTGAGGCCATATGCACATTTTCTGCATTCAGTTGTTGCTGTGTATGAATTACAATCAGTTTGGGTAGATATTGCCTTATTGTTGCTTATACAGGGCTGAGTAATTTTGAACCATTCACAGCTTGGGAGAAGAGAGGGATTGGAAAGAAGAGTTTGACATGATGATCCCTGAGAACATAGTATCCACTACTGCCCCCATCCCCTCTCTTTTACTCTTTCCTTCTCTCTTCGCCTTCCACTTCTACCCCTACTAGCAAAGCCCTAGCCAGGTTTGGCAGCATAAGGCTTCTTCAGGAGCCACATGTCTTTGTGTGTGTTTATATGTGTCTTTTGAAAAAGAGAGTTTAAAAATGATAGAGAGTATCCAAGTGGGGAACAAAATACCCCATCAGGATAGAAAAAAACTTGAAACCTCATTTTACGGATTTTCATGAAGAAAGGGGTCTATTTATATTTTGGAGTTAGGACTTGGTTTTAGGGTTATGGTTAGAATTAAGATTAGGTTAAGGTCAGGGTAAAGGTTAACATTAGGCATGCAGTTATGATGGTTGAGTCTAGGTTTAGGGTAAACAAATTATCCCCACAAGTATAGGGTGATGTGTGTGTGTGTTTGTGTGTGTGTGTGTGTGTGTGTGTGTGTGTGTGTGTGTGTGTGTGTGTGTGTGTGTGTGCGTGCATATGTGTGTGATATTTACAGGGATATCATGGGTACTAACTAAAGCATGAGTCAATAGCTGAGTCACGAATTTCTTCCCTCTCAAACACCTACACATGCCCTCACACATTGTGATATTTTCCCCTAGTATGCCGTTGACTTGCTGTTGATGGCCAAATGGAGTATTTCATTCCTGTAGGCATGCCTCCAGTACCCAACATGAGACAAAGAAATTGCACCAAATATGAAAACATGCTACAAGCTGTCATCAGATATTAGCCCTCTTAGCAGCAAATCCAGGGCTAGCAGCTCATTGTGGTCAGGTTTATGCCTTTCCAAATGATATGTGTCTTCAGCTGTTCTTTTATCTGGTAAAAGTACTGAAATGGTGTGTTATGAAAAAAATAATCTACAGTTTTGGTCAAATGGACATTTTAGGTCAATCAAGCAGAAGGTCACGGGGCAGCACAACATTTGATATTTTTAGGTTCAGATTTGAAATAGATTTGCAAATATTTCTGTGATCAGCCAAGGTAAGATGATGAGACAAACCTGAAGGGATTTTGGTGAGGACCTATGTAATCATGCCTAAGCTGTTTTATTGCGTAGTAAAGGATATCTGTAATAAAGCACACTCTCACTTGTTTGTTCAACAAACCGTCATACACTGGCTCTTTACTGCGCTAAAGGATGGAAATAGTCTTTCCTCTACCCTGTTTATGTGAGTGTGGCTGCACATCTTCATGTGCTTGTGTGTGTACATATGTGTTTGTGTGTGCGAGAGAGGGAGAGAGAGAAAGAGAGGGCCTAGTTCTAATATTAATCGTCCTGTCATCCTACTGACTTCCTGATACCAGGTTGTGTAACCAAAAGGTAAGATAAGATAAGATAAGATAAGATAAGATAAGATAAGATAAGATAAGATAAGATAAGATAAGATAAGATAAGATAAGATAAGACAAGATAACCCTTTATTAGTTTCACACGGGGAAATTTACAGTGTTACAGTAGCAAAGTGGAAAGCAAAATCAGACAGGCATAATATATGAAATTGATTTAAACAAGGAGGTAATATGAACAGTGTATACAATATGAACAGAAAATAGAGACTCAGAAGTTAGCTAAATTGTATGTAATCCAGTTATTCATCTTGTGAATTTGGTCAATGGGGGAGCAGCACTGATTATAGAGTCTGACAGCTATGGGAAGCAACGCTTCCCTTATCAGTCCCGCAAGGGAACATTTTGATTTCTCTGCATTTTTGACCCAACCAATTGTATAGGACCAGTGAGCTGTCAACATATGCCGCTCGGGAAGTAGTTAGGGGTTAAGGACACCTCGACATGCTATATGCTGGGCCGGGGATTGATCCTGCAACCTTCCGATTGCCAGACGACCGCTCTACCCACAAAGCTATGCCGCCCATCAAATAGTCGGTCAGCCACCTGCAAACTCACTAAAACCTAACATAGTGAGACATGTGATGGCCACCATCCAAGCAGTGAACTGCCACCATATGCCACTCAGGTTCAGCATCTTGCTCAAGGTCACCTCGACATGCTTTGTGCAGGACCAAGGATTGAACCTGCAACCTTCTGATTGCCAGATCACTGTACTACCCACTGAGCTTTGCCACCCCTATAGAACTGTGGAAATCCTCCTTCAAACAGCTTGGATGCAGTAATCTGTCACTGCATGAGCTCTCCAGTGGAGCAATGTAGTCCTGCATGGGGTGAGAACCGTTGTCCATCATGGATGACAGCTCACTCATCATCCTCCTTTTTCCCACTACATCCACAGTGTTGAGGCAGCATCCCAGGACAGAACTAGCTCTCTTAATCAGTTTATTAAGTCTTCTCCTCTCTGCAGCTGAGATCTTTCTGCCGTAGCAGACCACTCCGTAAAAGATAGCTGGTGCCACCACCGTGTGGTAAAATGTCCCAAGAAGGCCCCCTGCACGCCAAAAGGGTACATTCTGTGCCTTATCCTATTTTTTCCCTACCTTCCTATATTCCTCCTCTCTCCTTCCAGAACCAGCTGAGTCTCCAGCACTCCATGCTTGGCAACACACATTGCCTATATAGGTAACAGATAATTGTTGAACAGACATCCTCATTAGGGTTAGATATGACTGTAATCAGGATCTGTCCCTCTAAATCTCCCCTCTACATACACATACATGCATTTCTGTGAGTTAGGTGCTGATAGTGATGGAGGGGGGCTGAGAGAGGTTTTCCCAGAGCCAGACTTGGCTTCAACCACAGCATTGTGCTTTGGTTCCATACTGGCTTGAGCTGAGGAAAAACTGTTAGTTTTTCAGGTCAACAGAAGGGTTTTCCTTCATTGTCCTACTCAGATTTTATGGAATCTATACTGAGTCACTCGCTACCACCAGTGATGGTATTTATCTTTGACGGGGGAAAGTCTGAGGGGTTTCTCTTGCTGGGGCAGAGGAATAAAAAAACAAATCAACAACTCACAAATATTGTTGGAGTTGCCATGGAAACTGTTCAGAGAGAAGGGAGAGTTTTGGGACCAAATGTGTCTCACTGGTACTTTTTCCCTATTTGGTGTTTATAAGTGCTGTTTAAAAAAGTAACAGCTAATTATGGGTATTGGTGCCCCTTCTCAAAATGGCTGCCCTGGTGTGGTACTGTGGTTGTCACATAACAGCAATGTGGAGAAGACACTTGTTGCTAATGCCAGATTTAACACGATGCTGGACATTGAAGGTGAAGAAGAATGGATAAAGAATGGATAACAGTGTGGTGGCACAGCAGTTACCTCACACCAAGAAGGTTCCCATCCCATCCCATCCCAGGTCCTTTCTGTGTGCTGTTTGCATGCTCTCCCCATGTCTCCATGGGTTTCCTCCAGGTGCTCCGGTTTCCTTCCACCATCAAAAACACATACATGGTACATACATACCTGTGCCTATGAGCAAGCCAATAGGAAAAACAACTGGAGTTGGTCCCCTGGTGCTACAGCTGCTCAGTGTTCCTATACAATTTTATGGGTTATACGCAGAGTAAAAATTTCATTGTACATTTGTACTATGAAAAATATAGAAAGCTTTACATTATTAGTTCTTTATTAAGAATTATTAGTTTTGGAAAATCCTCAAGTCCAAATAGTCTTGACAGCATCTCATTTATTCAAGGACATGATGTGCCTGACTATCACAATGTTTACAATGTTGATAGCGGTTCAGTTCAATCTTCTACACTATTAGCTCATAGAAACTGATGACTAACTGGCTGGTGGACAACAAGGTCAAACACAACCCTGTAGCCATTTGGTCTGTCAACAGAAATGTGAAGGTACAAAACAAATGATTCTGACGTTTTGATACACATCAGTAATGACATGCTTTCAATACATAATGGATAACTCAAAGCAAACTCCCCCTCAAGTGCAAAATAAAACATTGCCGAGCATTCATTCATTCAGCATCTAGTTCCTCCCTTGTTATCTATATCGCTACCAGTCTGTCCCCTGTTCAGACAGAAGAAACACTGTTGTCCATCCCCTTTTCCTGGCATTGGTCTCTCGTCACTGGTCATTTCTCATCTAAACTACAGACAGTCCAGGGGGTATTATTCATTATTTTGCATTCAGGAACCACACCTGGAAACTGCAGTCATGTTAGTTGGATATGGACACACTAGCCTGGCCTTCCAATTAAGAGTATAGGTCACTAGCACAATAGTTCTGATATGGGTTGCCATGCACCAATAAGAGCTTTTACATAATAATGGGTCTTAAAACACAGGTGTATGCTTAGATTAAGCAGCATATGTCCATTTGTTAAAAAAAAGAACTTGTAGGGACTTTTCAAAAGTCAGATATTCAAACTTTTAGAGATAAACCATGTTTACTTTTCCTAAACAGTAGCACCTTGAAATAATTCTGCAAAAAGGTTCTATGAATATGACACCTCTTTACGCAGATTCAATTAACTCTTGAATGATCAAATTGTCAGAATAATCTACAGTGACAAAACAGGACTTTAAGGATGTTAGGAGTGTTGAAAAGAGGGGCAGAGCAAAGGCAGTAGTAGGGCAGTCATCTGGTAATTTGAGTATTGGTGTTTTGATCCCCAGTCCTTGCCGGAAGCATCTTGAAATGTCCTTGAGTAAGACAGTGAACACCTAAATACTCCAAGCCCTGTGATGGAATGGTGTCCTACCCAGAATGTTTCCCCGCCTTTTGCCCAATGAGTGTTGAGATCAGCTCCAGGATAGCTTCGGCACCCAACTTCGGATAATAGATTTTCATTAGTATGCACTACCCCATAAAAGGAGATTTGGTTTTATCAATTCAATATTGTATTTTGCTCAAGGGCACTCATGGTGGGCAGTTGCTAGTGGTACATAGGCGCTTGAATGTTTGTCCATGGTTGTTCCCCAGATGGCTCATAGTACATATAGTATACTTTCAAAATACATTTTACAGTCAATCCTGAAGGCCAGTTTTAAGTTCTTTTTAGTTTCTTCAACCTGTGGTGTTCTAGATTAGCCAACATGAACTGGTCACTGTTTGATTAACTGTACAATCCAACTAACAAGTCAGACTGTATGCATTGGGTCAAATCAGTGTGAGCAAGGATTGACAAATATGGTGACCTGCCAGGAGGAGCTGCTCAAACACAAATTGCTATCACAATCCTACGCACAAGCACACGCACAAACACACGCACACGCACATGCACACGCACCCCCCCCCACACACACACACACATACACACTAACTCTTCCAGCCTGCTTGCGCTGATATTGATCTGTCATGTACACAGACACGCACCAGCTCTACAGAAACACACTGTCCTCACACCCTACCTGTGACATCACTGATGGGAATATTACTCACATCTCTGTACAGTCTCCTCACCCTGACACCACCACAACCTCATTGGCCAATAGACCACAACATAATACATCAATTGGCTATAGCAGGCTGGCCAATATCCAATAAGCAAGCTGCGCAGTGGTGCACTGCTTGTGAGATGACTGACTGCCAGGAAAAGCTTTGGAACAGTGGAGAGGACGGGAAGTTAGGTAGGTAGTTTTAACTCTTACTCCTTCCCCATTTCAGAATAGAGAAAAG
>OMLC01096377.1:0-11202 GCA_900302585.1 Regalecus glesne | reverse complement strand
GTGTGTGTGTGTGTGTGTGTGTGTGTGTGTGTGTGTCCTGTCTCTGCTTCATTACAAATAATTATTTGTTGTTTTTACAAAATCTGAACTCCATTTGACTACTGCCATGCCCTTTAGGTTCATTGGTGTTTCACTGCATAGAAAAACAAAATCATCATTCGCTTATCCGGTGTCGGTTGGGGAGGTAGCAGATTTCAACCGGTACTCCAAGCTTTCCTTTCCCTTGCAACATCCACTAGGATGTTGCAAGGGAACACAAACTCAGTACCACTAGCTCATATTGGGGGATCTCAAGCCGTTCCCAGGCCAATGTAGAGATATAATCCCTCTATCTGGTCCTCGGTCTACCCCGTGGCCTCCTCCCAGCTGGACGTGCCTGAAAAACCTCTTTTGGGATGTGATCAGGTGGCATCCTTATTAGATGCCCGAACCACCTCAACTGGCTCCTTTCTACTTGGAGCTTCTACTCCAGCTGCTTCGCACTCAGCTGTGAACCGATCCAGTGAGTGTTGGAGGTCAGAGGCCGATGATGTCATCAGTACCACATCATCTGCAAAAAGCAGTGATGTAATCCTAAGGTCCCTGAACTTCAACCCCTCTGTTCCACGTCTATGCGTGGGGATTCTGTTCATGAAGATCCCAAACAGGAATTATGACAAGGAGCAACCCTGTTGGAGGCCAGCCCCTACTAGAAAAGAGTCCGACTTACTGCCTAGAACTTGGACACAGCTCTCGCTTTGGGCATAGAGAGATTGGATGGCCCTGAGTAGTGACCCCCTTACCTAAACCCCCACAGCACCTCCCATAATATATCCCACGGGACCCAGTCATAGGCCTTCTCTAGATCTACAAAACACATGTAGACTGGATGGGCATACTCCCAGGCCCCCTCCAGGATCCTTGCAAGCGTAAAAAGCTGGTCTGTTGTTACTCGACCAGGACGGAATCCACATTGTTCCTCCTCAATCTGTGGTTCGACTATTGGCCGGATCCTCTTTTCCAGCACCTTACAGTAGACCTTTCCAGGGAGGCTGAGTAATGGGATGCATTTGTAATTAGCACACACCCACTGGTCCCCCTTTTCGAAAACTGGGACCACCACCCCTGTCTGACACTCTTTAGGCACTGTCCCGGAATTACATGTGATGTTGAAGAGATGTGTCATCCATGACAGCCCCTAAATATCCAAAGCCCTCAGCATTTCTGGACGTATATCATCAATCCCTGGGGCTTTGCCACTGTGGAGTTTTTTTGACTACTTCAGTGAGCTCCTCCAGGGAAATTGATGTTGATCTTCGATCATCCTCCAGCTTTGTCTCTATCCTAGAGGGTGGGTTAGTGAGGTTCAGGAGTTCCTAAAATGTTCCATCCATATTTTTATTACCTCCTTATTTCAGCTCAACCACGTCCCATCCTTATTATAAACAGCTTGGACAGTTCCCCGTTTTCCCCTCCCGAGGTGCCGGACGGTTTTTCACGAAGCGCTTTGGTGCTGACCTAAAGTCCTTCTCCATGGCTTCCCCAAAATCCTCCCACACTCGCCGTTTTGCCTCTTGTATTACTGAGGCTGCCGTCCTTAAGGCCTGTTTGTACCTCGCAACTGTTTCTGGATTCTCCCAGGATAACTTAGCCCAGAAGGCCTCCTTCTTCAGTCGAACAGCTTCCCTAACTGCTGGTGTCCACCAGGGTGTTCATGGGTCTCTGTCCCTTAAGGCACCTATGACCTTGAGACCATAACTAATAGTTCCCTCTCCACCTGACCCAACTCCCCACCAGATGGTGATCAGCTAAAAGCTCCGCTTCTCTCTTCACCCGAGTGTCCAAAATAAGTGGCATTAAATCACATGATACATGATCACAAAATATATCATTGATCTTTACCCTAAGGTTCTCTGGTACCATGTACACTTATGAGCACCCTTGTTTGAACATGGTGGTTGTTATTGACAATCCATGATTGACAGAAAAGTCCAACAATAAAGCACCACTTGGGTTCAAATCAGGGAGGCCGTTCTTCCCAATCATGCCCCTCCACCTTTTTTCATTATTACCCACATGCACATTGAAATCTCCCAGTAAATCGATAGAGTCCTTTACAGGAGCTCCATTCAGGGTCTCCAAAAAGGTTGAATACTCTTGAGTACTGTTCGATGCATAGGCACAGACAACCATCTGAATCCCCCTCCATAATCCTAAAGCGTACTGATATGACCTTCTCATTCACATGGTTAAACTCCAATATAATGGCCCTCAGCCAGGGACTTGCTAGTATCCCCACACCAGTCCGGCATCTCTCATCTTGGGCAACTCCAGAGAAGAATAGACTCAAACCCATATCTAGGACCTTGGTTCCAAACCCGATGCTGTGAGTAGAGGTGAGCCCCACCAGATCAAGCTGGTACCCTTCCACCTCCCACTCTTTACCCCCAAGGAGGGTAGCCATCATCCTCCCTTGTCCCACTACCTCCACAGTGTTGAGGGGGCATCCCATGACTGAGCTAGCTTTCTTAACCAGTTTATCAAGTATCTTTCTATCTCAAAAAGAGGTGAATCTGTTCAACTGGATCAGAAGTTTAATGAGAAACTTAGGTTTCTCATTAAACTTTTGATCCAGTTGAACAGATTCACCTCTTTTTGTGATTTCCGTACCTGGATTATTGAGCATGCATCAAGATATATTTCTATCTGCAGCTGAGATGCTGCTGTCCCAATAGACCACTCCATAGAAGATGGCTCGTGCCACCACGAGCCACGTGTTATCAAATGTATTGAGGAGTGCCCCCTGCACTCCAAAAGACCTCAGTCTCCTCAGAAGATATAGTGTGCTCTGTTCCTTCTTATATAGAGCTTTTGAGTGATCAATCCAGTCCAGTTTATTGTTGAGGTGAACACCCAGGTACTTGTAGGACCTCACCATGTCAATGTCCATCCCCTACATTTTCACCACTGTAAGAGGGGAGTGCGTGCACCTGCGAAAATCCACCACCATTTCCTTGGTCCACCCCTACAATAGGGGACTAATTGTGACATGGTAAAATTGACTTTTTATTACTTGTATAGCACCATCTTGAGCTAACATGTATAATACTTATGAGGTTGGGTTCAGTGGAGATTGCCAAGTTAATTGATTAATTAATCATTATTTAATTAATTAATTTTCATTAGGGATCAGAGGCCTTGCCTATTCTTCAATGTAACCTTGTTGCAAACCTCATTTACACATGCTAGCATTGTAAAATACAGTATATTGATCAAAGGCAGATTGGTCTGTAATTTATCTAATCGGTCAATATGCTATTCCCCTACAGTTAGTCTTATGTAACTAGAATGAATCGATGGTATAATTGGTAGAAGTTATAAGATGAGACACCTTGTAAATGGCATCTGGTTAGATAACTAACATTGAAGTGAGGTTTTGACAAATCAAGTTTTCCAACTACTCTAAATTTCAGGATGACTACTTGAATTTAAATTAGCCCATCAAATAGGCTATTGGTGTCTCACTCAGTGTTAGCTAAAATTTGGTTGCATTAAGATGAATTACTATCATTGTGAATTCAATAATCGACTGTATCTATTTATTCATGAAGACAGTTGCTTTGGGGGGGGGTGTGTTTCTTTACTCATTCATCTTGGCTGTTGCTGTCCTGAAGGAGACAGAAAAATCTATCAGCCCTGAAGAAAGCAAGAGTAGTTTATTAACAGGTACTGCTGCTGAAATAACAAGGGGTTTTATCAAAGATGAATGTGTGCATGTTTTTTTGGGGGGGGGTTTCTGGGTAAGAGCTGGCTATGCGTATGCGCATGCATATTTAACGCCTGTCTTGTATAGCTTGCATTAAATAGAAAGCTTAGGGGAACCCAGGTTAAATGTGCTGATCCCCTATAAATGTATTGTGTAGACAGCAGTCAAAGGAGAAACAAAATAACAAAGCAGAACTATCTTTCATCCGTTCATCCATCCATCATCAACCACTTATTTGAAGTTGGGTTGCAGAGTCATGCTCGACCCTAGTCTACCACTCATAGGGTAAAAGACAGGGAGTTACCCAGGACAGGCTACCAGTCCATTTTAGTGCTTGAGCATGGGAGGGGGTGTAAGTACATCTAAACTTAAAATGAATGAAATGTATAATGAAATTCAATATTTGATAATTGATGACCATTGTAAAAGGCAAACTCAATGCATAAAAACAGGGCTGGCAGTAGCAATTCCACAGCAGGAATGCTGTCTGTGTGAACATGTATTAATTAAAGAGAGGAAAAACCCTGGTCCTGGTCGTATAGGAGGAAAACCATAGAAGTGTTTGTTGTGTAGCATTTTCTCACATATTTTTCTGTTCTCCTTTGAACAGCAGAAAGTTCCTAGCATGTGGAATTAATCTATTATGGTACCAGTGGCAAAGCTTAAGTATTCTAATTCACTGAATGATTACCACTCTTGTTGCCCTTACAATTTACCATATCCTTTACCAGACACTTTATCTAAAGCAACACACGTCTGAAAGCCTATACAACACAAGCAAGGACTAGGCAGGACAGAACAATGTGAATAAGTGCCAAAAAGCTGAATTAAATTCCTATAGGACATAGGTGCCAACAGACCAAACCATAGGAGAATAAATGGATATGCCAAAGAATGTAAAATACATTGCCAAAATCAGAAAGTCCCTTATTGACATGTGCATTACCAATATACATTAGGAATCAAGGTTGGCATTGTGTGTAGATACCTGTCTACAGGAAACGCTGTGCCCAGGGTAGGAGCACGTAGGGGGGCTGTGACACAATCGGCTGCACTCAAGGCTAAGTTCACCATGTGCAATCCCAAACATTGGCTGGAGTAGCGGAAAGGGGTTCTCTAAGGAAAGGACAGCAACTTCATTTGGTTATTGTGTTTTCCATTCATCCATTGTCAACCACTTATCTGGTGTCGGATCGCAGAGGTAGCAGATTTCAGGCAGGAACTCCTAGTTTTCCTTTCCCTTGCAACATCAACTAGCTCTGACTGGGGGATATTAAGGCATTCCCAGGCTAGACTATGTTCTTACAATTAATTTTGTATTGTGCATCTAACCCATCTTATTTCATAGGAGTAGAGGGCAGCTGCAGGGCCCAAAGCGTGATGAATCAGGCTTCACTACGTGGTGGACCAATCTGGATTTGGCAGATGCAGAGATCACTTCCTGCCCAAATGCTGTAACATTTGGTTAAGGAGGAATAATGGTCGGGGGCCACCTTTGATGATTTAGGCCCAGTCCCCTAAGTCCCAGTGAAGGGAAATCTTAATGCTACAGCACACAATTACATTCTAGAGAATTGTGACCTCCCACTTTTGTGGCAACTATATTGTGAATACCCTACCCTGTTTGCACAAGACAATGCTTCTGTGCACAACGCGAGGTCCATAAAGACATGGGTTTGCTGTGTTTTGCATGGAAGAACTTGACTTGTCTGCACAGAGCCCTAACCTTATTCCCATTCAACCCATTTAAGTTGAATTGGAATACTGACTGTAAGCCAGGCCATCTCCCCAGTATCAGAGTTTGATCTCGCTGAAGTTCTTGTGGCTGATGGGGAGAAAATCACCACAGCCACATCCCAAAATCAAGTGGAAAGCCTTATGAGAAGAGTGAAGGCTGTTATAAGAGTAAATGGGGGGAACTAGCATCCTTAACAATGCACATGGTTTTGGAATGGCATGTTCAGCAACCTTATGTTAGTGTGATGTTTTGGTGTCCATGTACAATGGGGAAGATAAGTATTTCACCCCCTGCTGATTTTGTGACCTACCCCCTTTGCAAAGAACTGAACAGTCTAAACCTTTCATGGTTGCTTTATCTTAACAATGAGAGACATAATATAAAATATATTCCCAGAAAATCACAATACATGAATTTTACACATTTATTTGTCACAAAAAAGAGGTGAATCAGTTCAACTGGATCAAAAGTTTATTTGGAATGTTTCGTCACTCACCAGGTGACTTCTTCAGTCTGAGCTGAATATTTGCAATCACGGCATTGTAAGACGCCGACGGATGTACTCTCAGGCCACCACCCCTATTCAAAGACGATCATTCGGTCTTGACATAAATGGCCTCCTTCAAACCCCTTTCAAACTAGCATTCCTCCCTATCAAGGATGTGAACATCATCATCCTTGAATGAGTGGCCGCTAGCCTGTAGATGAGTGTAGACCGCAGAGACCCAATTCTTTGTGAATGGTGCTCATTGCCACCACACAATCAATGAATTCATCAGATTACAACATCTCTACAATGGGCAAGACCAAACAATGGTCTAAGGACGCCACAGACAAAATTGTAGCCCTGCAAAAGATTGGAATAGGGTACAAGACTATTTGAATGCAGCTTGGTGAGAAAGAGTCAACTGTTGGTGTGATATTTAAAAAATGGAAGAAACACCAATTGACCATCAACCTCCATTGGTCTGGAGCTTGACGCAAGATTCCACCTGGAGCGAACCTGATCCTGAGAAGGGTGAGGAAATCACCCAGATCTATATGCCAGGAGCTTGTTGATGATCTCAAGGCAGTTGGGATCAGAATCACCAAAGGTGGTGACTATGCCACAATGGATTGAAATCCTTTAGTGCCCCAAGTTCCCCCTGCTCAAGAAAAGTATATATCCAGGCCCCTCTGAAGTTTGCCAATGAGCACCTGGATGATTCAGAGGAGACCAGGGAGTAAATTCCTGTGATTAGATGAAATTAAAATTAAGCTTTTTGACATCAACCTGACTTGCGATGTTTGGAGGGAGAAAAAAGCTGACTTGGACCCCAAGAAGACCATACCTACCATCAAGCATGGCAGTGGAAACATTGTGCTTTTTGGCTGTTTCTCTGCACAGGGAACAGGATGACTCCACTGGATCGAGGGAACGATGAATGTGGCAATTTACCGGGAATTCTTGGGTGAGAACCCCCTTCCCTCAGCCAGTACACTGAAAATAGGTCATAGACGGGTATGCCAGCATATAAATGACCCAAAATATATGGCAACAAAAGATTTGCTCCAGAGGAAACACATTAAGGTCATGGAGTAGCCTATTCAGTGTCTGGACATTAATTTGATAGAGAATCTGTGGAGGGGGCTGAAGCCTCAAGTTGCTAAGCGACAATCTACAAACCTTAAGGATTTGTAGAGGATCTGCAAAGATGAGTGAGCCAAATCCCTCCTGGGATATGCGAAAACTCAGTGGCCAACTTCAAGAATCTTTTGCTTGCAAACATAGGTTTCTCCACCATGTACTGAGTTGTGTTTTCCCCGGGGGTGAAATACTCATTTTTCTCAAGACGAATAAATATTTCAGATTCGTATACTGGGATTTTGGGGGAATTTTTCTGTCTTCTGTCTCTCACTGTTACAGTTGCAATCAAAATTATTCAACCCCAATTTAAAATCAGGTTTATTAGTCAAATATACAAAGTAGCAGCTGTTTACAAAAAAATCAAATATGAACATTTTAAATGGCAAAACACAACTAATATTGTAGGTAGTTTCTCCTAATTCAACTGACAATGCTGCTTTTAATGATTACTACACTCTCAAAATTATTCAACCCCCTCATAACAAACGTCTTTAATACTTTGAAGAGCACCACTTTGCTGTTATGACCTGCTGTAAATGTGACGCATAGCCAGACACCAACTTCTGGCAGAATTCCTGAGGAATCTCAGCCCATTCTCCTTTCTCCAGATGTACCGCTTATCCATAGGCCAAAAAAGTTCTTTTTTTTCATCACTCCACAGAACAGAATCCCAAAACCTCTTTGGCTTATTTATATAGTTCAGAGCAAATTGGGGTTGACTTTTCTTGTGCCTTTGAAACAAAAATGGAACTTTTGGGGCCTATAGATCAACAGTACATCTGGAAAAATAAGAATGAAGCATATGCTGAAAAGATTGCCGTGCCTACAGTGAAGCATGGTGGTGGCTTAGTGATGCTCTTGGGCGGCTTCGCATCTTCTGGAACTGGAAACCTGCAGTGTGTAAAGGACAAGATGGATTTAATAATTTATCAGGAAATCCTGGGAGAAAATGTCATGTCATCTATGAGGAAACTGAAGGTTGGGCATCATTGGACCTTCAAGCAGGACAATGATTCTAAGGATACCTCCACTAGTCCACTAAGGCATGATTTCAGAAGAACTCCTGGAAGATACTAGAGTGGCCATCACAGTCACCTGACTTGAACCCCATTGAAAATATTTGGTGGGATTTGAAAAAAAGGCGGTTGTAGCACACAAACCCAAGAGTATTAGTGAGCTGGAGGCTAGAATCTTTGGTCCTTTCAGATTAGAAGATAATCCGCTTCCAATTAGTGGGCCCTTATGCCAGTCAGTATGGTCCTCCCAATGCAAAAATAAGCCTAATTTTGACAAGTGTAGAGCCACTTTAAGTTTGTGTTAGAATTTATGGTATCCATGAAGATGGGGGGAGCTTAATTTAAATACTAATCACCAGAAGTATTCCTCTTCCATGAGGCTGCAAAGCCTCTTTGGTTCTGCGGGGCTGGGATCTGTCATATGAGAGTAACTTCTTAATGTACCAAATCACAACCATGTAGCATTTGAATCTTTTTCATATACATTAAATTATCCCTCTTAATTGACATAAGCACTTTATTAATTTCACAAAGTGCTGAATAATGTGTCTTTATAGCTACACTTTTAATCTTTCTCCATTTGTAGGGGCATTATATGTCAGTGGGTAGAGCCATCATGTGGCAATCAGAAGGTTACAGGATCGATCCCCAGTCCTGTGTATAGCATGTTGAGGTGTCCTTGAGCAAGACACTTAACTCCTAACTTCTCCCCAAGTGCCATATGTTGGCTGCTCACTGCTCCTATACAAAGGGATGAGTTAAAATGCAGAGAAATCCCAATTTCTCCTTGTGGGACTGATAAGGGAATAATTATTATTACTATTATTATATTATTATTACTAGTTGTCAACTTTTTTCTCGTCGTTGTTTTACTCCTTTACCTTTTTTACTTGTTGTTATGTATTGTCTTGTCTGATGTATGAGCCATGTCAAAGAAGATTTTCTCCCATATTGTGACAGACAGTAAAGCATCTTAAATCATTAATGATGTCACTAACACTGATACAGCAAACATTGAGGAGTTGTATCCATGTGTGGTCCTCTGTACCTTCACTAATATGCTATGTAAGTGAGTTCAAGCAGTGTATCAAAAGCAATGACTATCTGAAGTAGACTAATAATAATAATAATAATTAATTATTGTTATTATTATTCTCTTATCAGTCCCACGAGGGGAAATTTACATTTCTCTGCATTTTTGACCCAACCTATTGTATAGGAGCAGTGAGCTGCCAACATATGACGCTCGGGGAGCAGTTAGGGGTTAGGTGTCTTGCTCAAGAACACCTCGACATACTGTATGCAGGACCAGGGATCGATTCTGCAACCTTCCGATTGCCAGACGACTGCTCTACCCACTGAGATAGGCCGCCGCCTACTACTAAGGGGAGGGGGGGTATATGAGACAGAGATCCCTCTAGATGAAAGGGGGAATGTTTGAAGATAAAAAAAGAGTAGACAAATACACTCCTGAGATCTTCACTTAGGACTTGTAAAAAAAAGACAAAAATCAGCTAGAAATAAATTAGTCTATTTCTACTTTTCACAAATTAGTCTGTTTCGATGTTGGCATGTCCTTTGATGAAGGGTGGCTTGCTGTCCTGTCAGCATTCCAAATTGAATTCCATGCACTCGTTTATTGCCTGTTGCAAGGTATCTGAGGCTAAAAGAAGGGGTCTGTATCTAATGCCACCACTATGTTTAGCGCTTGGCCAAAACAGCTTGGGAAAGGGAGGAAGAGAGGACAGGGAGTAGAGTGGGATAGGGCACAAGGCTGTCTGTTCATCTTGTCAACCAGTAAAAAGAGCCGAAGCTCTGATTACACTGATACCCAGCTGACCCCGTTGTGACATCACCAGCATGCAGCCTGGCCCTCGGCTACTTACATGCCTCGTGCAGTACAATAGGGTCAGCCTGGCACAACCACTCATACAACACAAGACTGTGACATCACAGCGCTAAAGCACTAAAGGGATTTTCTGTATGCCCCTTCTCTTCTCTGTCTGCCTCTCTCTCACTTGCTTACTTTGTACTCAGAAATGGGTCAACTGTCAAGTTATCATATGGGAGAGACATTAAGCAGTGGACAATAATGCAGTCAGATTATTTATTTGCTGTTTAGCGGGAGAGAGAATGGAAGAACTGTTTTTGCATGTCACAGTAAGTCCCCACGTTGTGCGTGTGGACATAGACTTAGATGGAACTTGGGGCATTAAGGCTGGATACTCTTCCGGACACCCTACAGTGGATTCAAACTCGCTCCCTCTGACTCGTCAGTTCCCAAAGTGAGCACCCTAATCACGGAGCTACCACAGCCCCTAGCAAGTGAGAGAGAAAAGGAGATAAATAGAAAAAGAGAGATAGAAACAGAGATGTTTCTCTCTTCATTACCAAGGCTAATTGCTGCTACAAACTTGCTACAAATAGCCTAGTGAAAAATCCTCAAGGCAAAGCCATGTTGTTTTTTTTCTAACATGTAAGGCACTAGAGAAAATAAACAATTTTCAATGAGACGGAGACAGAGAGAAACAGAGAGAGAGAGAGAGAGACTAAATAGAGAGAGACTGAGACACCAGTCTTTGACTCTGAAATTATGAGGACATAGATATTTTTACACAGTATAAAGTAGTGTCACAGTATTTGAATTCCGCCTACATCCATTAAAACCACACATGCTGGATTGAACCACTTGCTAAAGTTAAGCTTCCTCACACAGATAGACACAATGCTTTATTTATTATGGTGTACGTCAGTTCCGTGCAATTGTCGGTCGGTCTTACCAATTTCAACTTAAAAATGACAGAATTTTTATTCTCAACAGAGAAAGGAAGATGGAAAAGAAGGACAGAAAGCATCAGTGACACTTTGGATTGACTTGTTTCTAAGCTGTTTTATAAGGTTATATCTTTAACTGGATTAGATGGGGGTTCACATAAGCTCAGTGGTAGAGCATGCACTTCAGGAAATGATGAGCCAGATGTCACGGGTTTGATTCCAATCGCAGTGAATTGCCCATGCTCCTTCAAATTCTGTTTTCACCCCCACAACATGGGGACTAATTGTGACACACACACAT
>OMLC01096376.1:0-13076 GCA_900302585.1 Regalecus glesne | reverse complement strand
GTGTGTGTTATGTAACCTGCAACAGACAGTCAAATTTTGCATCTGGGGCAGTGTTCTTTTAATTTAGATCGGATAAATTAAGAGGATCATTGTTTCCAGAATGTACAAGAAAAGCAGTGAATCAATTATGAATAGATACAAAACAGCAAGAGCAACAACAATAATAGTCTCCTTTACAGGGACATTGCATATAAATGAACTTTCAGAATGTAAATGTGCCCGATTTAGCCACCAGGCTAAATTCAATCTAATTTCCCAAGAAATTAGTGGTTCAGCATCTTGCTAAGGCCACTTTGAAAGGTTTTTCTGAAGGAACAAGGGATCAAAATCCCAATCTTCCAACTACTAGATGACCACCCTAACTCCCCAGCTATCCTACCCCTTGCAATTGGGATTTTTTTTCCCAGATTCGGGCAGTATGTGGTGCAGCTGTTAGCACTGTTACCTCGCAGCAAGAAAGGTCCTGCTTTGAATCCCATACCAGGTTTTACCATGTTTTCTCTGGATGCTCCAGTTTCTTCCCACTGTCAAAAAAGCCCTTCAGGGACTGCAGATGCGAATTAGCTTGAAGCATAACATAATCCAGCATGACACATAAAATTAATGTATTTACATTCATGTAGAAAGCTACACATGGTCCCTTAGGAAAAAGAAAAAAAAGTAAGGCACATCATTTAAGTATAATATCTTAGAGAAAATCCTCCACTAGCTTCAGCAAAAGTTGCTGCATGTCTACTGTGTTTTTGTCTACTGAAGGTTTACTGGGCTCTCAAGAGTATCAGCCACACCTCACTTTCTTCCTTGTCTCATTCCCTTTAGATTTCCCATGCTGCTGTACTGCAGTGGTGGGTTACAAGTGTCAGAAAGTTAGACCAGATAGGTGCCAAATAGAGAAATAGACTAACAGTCAGTCAAGACAGCCCTCCACTGACTGTTACTCTGTCTCACATTTCCTTCTTCTGTCTGACACATGATGTTTAATTTGCAACAGAACAAACCTCATTAGTCTGTCATCCATGCTAGGAAATAGTTTTAGTCAATCATGTGTTCATAGTCTGCATACTCAAACAGCTTTTAACATGCCTGTCACAGTTCTATTGAGTTAAAATGATCAAACCTGTAAAGGCCATGTGTTTGGGTCAAACTCTGATCTGTAAATTTGATATCCTATGACTGATGTCGAGATGGAATTTGGGATGAGGCAGTCTGTAGAATCAAAGGAAAGTATTTCGGTCCGCGAAAAGTGAAGGAATGTGAAATGAAGCTATAGTGCTCTTTGCAGGGCCCATGACCTACTTTTGGTCCATTTATTCTACTCCAGGATTATAATGCACTGTACCCTCCCATGTGAAATTCCCCCCTCACCTTGTAATCAGCTTCCACACCAATCCTGTGTCAGCTCTGACTGACCAGCGGGCTACCTGCAACACACCTGTGTTGCTTCTGCTAGCTTGAACTCTGAGCCAGTGGAAGTGTATAAATAATGGGGTGTCATCAGCTGTTTTAGGTTGGTGGAAGACTAGATGTGCTGTCTTGTTCTGGATGAACTTCAGAGGTTTGAAGGTGCATGTGTGGAGGCATGCCAGTGGGGAGTTGCGGTAGTCAATATCCTCAGGTAGAGGGTCTGACCTTCCTGATGTTTTACAGGGTGAATCAGTATGACTGAGCAACAGAGGCAACGTGAACATTAAAGGCTTGTTGGACATCAATCATGACACCCAAAATTGTGGGCAAATATTGAGGGCAAGAGTTAGGTTGATTCAACCTGGATGTTGAACTGATGTTGTGTAGAGGGACTGGCTGGGACGACAAGGGGCTTAATCTTAGAGAAGCTGAAGGTGGCACACTTATAATCATGCTGAGACATCAGTAAGGGATGGTGAGATTAATACCGAGACTGTGTATTCTTCTGGCAGGAACAATAGGAAGAGCTGGGTATTGTCAGCATAGTAGTGGTGTGAGAAACCATGGGAGTGAATGATTGCACCAAGTGCAGTGATATGTAGTGAGAAGAAAATAGGATCAAGCACTAGCCCTTGAGGTACCCCTCGAAGCTGTGCAATGTGGATACTTCCACCCTTCAAGATAATCTGAAAGATTTCCCTGAAACCAAACTGCTCACTGGATGTACGTTGCTCTGGATAAGAGCGTCTGCTAAATGCCTGTGATGTAATGTCACGTAATGGACGTGAACCAGCAGACAGCAGATCCAGAGATACCAAGCTCAGTCAGTGTGGAGAATATGATTTAGTGGTTGATTGTGTCAAAGGCTGCTGATAGATCTAGCAGCAAAAGAAATGGTTGAACACTAGTTCTAGCAGACCGTAGTGATTCCCTTATTGACAGGAGTACAGTGTCTGTAGCGTGACTCTACTTAATCTATTAATGTGTTAGTGTAAAATCCACTGAGGATTTAAAAAATGTGATAAAAGGCTCTACAAATGAAGTTGACTTGACTTGACTTGACCTAAAGCCAAACTGGTTCAGATCACACAGGTTTTTCTCAGAAAGTATCAGAGACTTGGTTGAAGAGTGTGTGCTGAAGTATTTTTTAAATGAAGGGGAGTAGTGAACCTGATCTATAGTTTCCAACCTGGGCTGGGTTGAGTTTAGTTCATTTTAAACAGTGGGATGACCCGTGCTTGTTTGAATGAAGTTGGGAAGATGCCTGTAGTAAGAGATGAGTCGATGATGTGTGTGACAACAGGATTATCAGCTGGTGAGATGGTTTGTAGAAGGTAGGATGATATTGGGTCCAGCAGACAGGTAGTGGGGCTAGAGTTCAGCAGAAGCTTGAATAATTCCTCTTCAGGGCGGCATAGCTCAGTGGGTAGAGCGGTCGTCTGGCAATCGGAAGGTTGCAGGTTCGATCCCCGGTCCTGCATACAGCATGTCGAGGTGTTCTTGAGCAAGACACTTAACCCCTAACTGCTCCCAGAGCGCCATATGTTGGCAGCTCACTGCTCCTATACAATAGGTTGGGTCAAAAATGCAGAGAAATCCAAATTTCCCCTTGCGGGACTGATAAGGGAATCCTTCCTTCCTTCAGTCAGAGGGGGGAAGGCAGAGAGTGTGGCTTTGCTGGCTGGTAGTGGCCAACTGGGTTGGTCAGCCTCAGGGGACTGCTTACTGATGGCAGAAACGTTATCAGTGAATAAAATGGCAAATGTGTCTTCAAAGATCAAAGTGGAAAGTGGAGGATGAGGCAGATCGAGGAGTGAGTTCAAAGCTGTGAACATTTTCATAGTAAGTGGTCTCAGCTGATTTAGACTGAGGAGAATGATACCAGGGTCTTGCTCACCTCATAGATGTGACGATTCACAACTATCCTGTAGCTCTCATCCAACTGTGTGGTAATATTAACTCTGCTGAAAGCTGAAAATTCCAGACAACAATTCATATGCATCTTCAGGGTTTCATACTTCACCTTCTTTTATTAGACCCACTGGGGGAAATTGTGGTGTAACAGCAGCCAGTGTAGAACACAGTAACAGAGATATCACATCTAGAAATAACATGTAGTATAGACAGGATTCAACAGGGTAGGAAATATGTACATTATATACAGCATGGACAGATAGACAGATTGCATTGTTAATTATCCACTATATTGTAGTTAGTTATTGCTGTACATGTTTTGGGGTTGTTCTATTGGGGGAGCAGTGCTGATTATAGAGCCTGACAGCTGCAGGAAGAAAAGACCTGCAGGAACGCTCCTTCAAACACCTTTGATGCAGTAATCTATCACTGAAGGAGCTCTCTAGCCCAGCAATGTAGTCCTGCATGGGGTGAGAACTATTCCCCATCATAGATGACAGCTTAGCCATCATCTTCCCTTGTCACACTACCTCCACAGTGTTGAGGGGGCATCCCACGACTGAGCTTGCTTTCTTAACCAGCTTATCAAGTCTCTTCCTGTCCACAGCTGAGATTCTGCTGCCCCAGCAGACCACTCCATAGAAGATGCCTGGTGCCACCACCGTGTTATAAAATGTCTTGAGGAGTGACCCCTGACCTCCAAAAGACCTCAGTCTCCTCAGCAGATAGAGTCTGCTCTGGCCCTTCTTATACGGGGCTAATGAGTGATCAGTCCAGTCCAGTTTATTGTTGAGGTGAACACCCAGGTACTTGTAGGACCTCACCATGTCAATGTCCATTCCCTGGATGGTCACCGGTGTCAGAGGGGAGTGCGGGCACCTGCAAAAATCCACCACCATTTCCTTGGTTTTTACCCACATTGATCTGGAGGCGGGTCTGCTGGCACCAGTCCACAAAGTTGTGAATTAGCTCTCTGTACTGCATGTCATCCCCATCTGTGAAGAGGAATGAGGCCGTATTCATGGATAGGACCTCAAGACAATGTCGTGGAAGAGAGGTGTTGCAGTTTGGTGGACTATAATGGCATCTTCGGTCTGTCACCTTCAAAACTCACTGGATCAGTTTGCAGCCGAATGTAAAGTGAGGATCAGCAGCTCTAAATCTGAGTCCATGATTATAAGCAGGGAACCACAAGATTTCCCAATACAAGTAGGGAATGATTTGTAGCCCATGTGACGGAGATCAAGTATCTCGGGATCTTGTTCTCGAGTGGGGGGAAGATGGAGTGTGAGTCAGACCAGGTATTGAAAGATGCTGGAGTGGTACTGCACTCACTCTACCAAAACATTGTTACCAAGAGAGAGCTGAGCCTGATGGCAAAGCCCCCAATCAGCCAATCAATGTTCCCTCTCACCTATGGTCATAAAAGTTGGGTCAAGAACAAAAGAACAAGATCACAGATACAAGCAGCCAAAAGGGTTTTTCTCAGGATGGTGTCTGGTGTCTCCCTTGGAATTAGGGTGAGAAGTTCAGTCATCTGTGAGGGACTCGGACTAGAGCCACTGTTCCGTCAAATACAAAGGAGCCAGTTGAGGTGGTTCAAGCATTTAATTAGGATGCCGCCTGGTCACCTCCCAATGTGTTCCAGGCGCGTCCAGTTAGGGGTAGGCCATGGGGTCAATCGAGGACCAGGTAGAGGGATTATACTACACTCTGACCTGGGAACGCCGCGGGATCTGAATTTAATTCCAATAAGCAGTCAGTAAAATATTCAATTTCTTCCGTTCATCCATCCATTGTCAACCGCTTAACTGAAATCGGGTCGCGGGGGAACTGGAGCCTATCTCCGTTCTCATTGGGCGAGAGGCGGGGTACACCCTGTATAGGTCACCAGTCTATCACAGGGCAGAGCAGTTAGGGGAACAGTGTCTTGCTCAAGGACATCTCGACACGCTTCTCTGCAGGACCGGGGATCGAACCTGCAACCCTCCGATCGCCAGGCAACCGCTCTACCCACTGAGCCATGCCGCCCCTTCTACATTGAAATGAAGGAGAAAAAAAAACCAACCTTCAACTATTAACATACACTGATAGACGTGGAGTGATGAAAATATATGTTAAGTTTCACCACAGTTAAACTTGATGCTAAGACTTCCTATTCATGGAAGTCATTTCATGGCAAATGATCTCCCAATCAGGTTCAAAGGCCTGTGGTACAGTGACGCACACTATCCAGTACAGATGTGATCCGATATCTACATTCACCGAGTGCGAGATCATGGCCAGCTCAGAACAGCGGAAATGCTTACCTGGCAGAGGACTAATTCTATTATTCTTTAAGGGTGTGAGTATACACGGTGATATAAATGTAATATCGATTGAGTTTGGGGAATAGCAGCAGCTGAATCCAACAAAGTGACTCATAAACTGCCCGCACCTGAAATTGCTGCATTCAGAAATAGCAGGACCTGTCCAACTGAGTGTTTGTGTTGTTTTAATCCCCCTAACACCCAGCCTCCCACATGACTTGAGGGCTGCATTGGAGGTCCTCAGCAAATCACAATGCAGCCATTGCAGTGAACCGATATCTGCTGAGGACATTTGAAAATAAGAGGCGTTAACAAAGAGGCTGATTATCTTTGGGGGGAGGGCTGTTTGAATCTGCTTATGTTTTTGAATGGTGATTGGTTGGTGATTGGTCATTTAATTTTAATTTAATTTAATTTGATTCCTTGTGGAGAAAACCCCACCCCCTGAACTTTACTTGCACCGGCCTTCAGAATGAAGCATTTTTCACTGTTGCAATGAATCTCAACATATTTGGAACATTAGAGTCCGAGGACGACATAAATAGAAACATTGATATCCATATGGAGTCAATCAAACCACTGGAGCCAGTTTGTAGAGGTTTGCCGTTACCCTGCATGTGACCTTGCCGGCAACCTTTGTTGTAAGTCACGCAGCCCTCTCCCACTTCCGGTTTGTCCCTACTGTCACTATCCTGTAGAGGAGTAAAATACAACAAAAGGGAAATCTAAAAATGTTATGGTGCACTTTTCATCATGCTGCCTATTTCTCCGTGTTCGGAGAGAGCCACATTAATGTCGAGTCAGTTTTAACTACGCTTGGCTTTCGGTGCTGATAACTGAAAACCACCTCAGCTTGTGTGATTTTCATTTGGACTTTCGAAGTTTCCAGCAGGTCCTGAAGTATCTTATCGGTAGACTGCAAGACAGGGGCATAACAAATAGGATAGACCCTTGTGTAGGACACACGCCCTCATTGGTGCCATGGCAATGTCCATTTGCCAGTTCTAAGAACACAGCCCAATACAAGACCCCCCCCCATGTGCATGCCGAGGGTTAGGGTAGGATGGCTTCCCAGACCACCAGTGTCCACCACGATGTTCAAGGGTTACCATCCCTTTGAGGCACCTACGACCTTAAGACCAGAGCTCCCAGTTGCAACTTCGGCAATGGAAACTCTGAACATCTCCCACTCTCGTTCAATGTCCTCAACCTCCACAGTGATGCCAGAAAAGCTTCTCCTGAGGTGGGAGTTGAAGCTCCCCCAGACAGGGACCCCCTCCAGTTCACCAACATTACGTGTCTAGGCTGGCTAGGTTCGTCCAGAGGCTTCCCCCGCCAGCTGACCCATCTCACCACCAGATGGCGATCAGTTGACAGCTCTGCTCCTCTCTCCACCTGAGCCTTCAAGACATGTGGCCTCGGATCAGATGATACGATGCAAAAAATCAATGATTGACCTTCGGCCTAAGGTGCTCTGGTACCATGTACTCTTACAAGCGTCTTGACGCTCGAACATTGTGTCCGTTGTGGACGATCCATGACTAGCACTGAAGTCCAATGACAAAACACCGCTAGGGTTCAACTCGGGAAGGCCATTCCTCCCAGTCACGCCCCTTCAAATGCCTCCATCGACACCAAGCTCACTGGCCAAACGGCGAGGAAAGACCTCGGACAGGTCGCCGCCCATGTAAAGAAAAGTGATATTTTGTAGATTGTGCAAATTTTCGTTATTAAAAAGACTGCCATTCTTTTTAATTTCAGTACTTTAATGAAGGGTTTTGTCATAAAGATACTTTACAAACATGTATATAATTTAGAGAGAAATAACTCAAGACGTCCATTGACGTTTGGGGGTATCAACACATTAGCCCCAACAATAGCAAGCCTATAAACAATAAGGCCTATTCATAGGGCTTGTGTGTCGCGAATTATGAGACGTTTTTGTGTATACTGTCCTAATATTCCAGCCTTAACAATATCTACTTTAGCAGGATTCAGCAGGTAAAAGCATCAGAGCCCTGTGTCTCGATAGAGCAGACACTCAATCCAATGGTCGTTGCTGAAGAGTTACCTCGCATGTCGCCAGCAGCGTGTTAGCCAGCCAGCTAGCTAAAATTGGTACATGTGATAGCGAACCACAAGACAACGAAGTGCGACGTGACGCAAACAAACATGAAAAGCTGCACATTGTTTGAAAGCATCCGTGGAGGTTTTTACTCCCACCGGTCAAACCATCCAACGTTAATCATTTCCACAACTTTAACAGTCTCACCCGGAGCCCTCCCACTGCATAAACAACTCCATCTTGGGATGCTAATGTCACATGACGAAGGGGTAAAGGGCACTGCTTTGTGTCTTTGTTTTTAACAGCTCTGGGCCAGCCCATCTCTGTCACACAGAGCCATACCTATCTGAAAGTACTAGACATTTGGTTGATGTGATTTAATGTAGTCTAACTTTACCTATCATGGGTTACTCATGCGTATGGAGTCACGACAGCAAAACTTTAAAAATAAATATGATTATTATTTTATATTTTTTTCTTGCAGACGGACAGCACAGCCAGTGTGGGCAAATGGGCTGTTGCTGGGGCAACAGGCACATCCTCGGTGAAATCTGAACATAAAAGTTTCGGGGGTGTTTGGTTTCTCTGCATCGAGGTGCTCCATGATTTAGTTTCTCTAGGGACATGCACACGTTTCTATGAAAATGGGCAATAAACTACCCCCTCCTGTGAAATATGGAGAAATGAGAGTTATGATGAATTGCTGTTTACTGGTTCCTTTCTCTGAATATAGTGTATTCTGAAGATGGTGTAGCCCTTGAAGCTCCAGGAAGCCTCACCTTAGACACAGACTTCCTTCTAGGACAAGACCTTGTATTTGTTGATTCAGATCATGACAGCAAAATCCTAGGCCTGGAAAAGTTCTCAGGTTTGTAACCCAACGTTTAACGATTCAGATTTTTGATGACCGTACATGTAAATGATGTTTTGATGAATTTTCTTCCTGTGAATCTGTTTTTCCTTGTCTTTCCATCTGTGTAGGCTCCTTGGCTTTTACAGTCAGTCCACTGTGTCCTTATTGCCACATTTGATCTGTTAGTCTCCATCTAGACAGCTATTCATCTCTATGTGTCGGTTTACATTGGGCCCAGTTTGCATTAACCCAGCTCTGACTTGGTTTTGCACGTATGGGCAATTTGTTTTATGGCATTGACTGTATTCCTATTTTGACTATAGGGGGACTATAGGGTTTCCTTGTGCAGGGACCTTCAATACCCTACCCCCCAAAAAAAACAAAGAAGAAACGCCCCCAAAAAACCCCACAATATCCTAAGAAAATACCTCAATCAGTTTCAGTAAAGCAAATGTACATTTAATGTGTCAAAAAGATGGCACTGTGTGCATTTCTGTAGCAAGTGCCTACCCTTTACATGTGGCAGTAGGGGGAATGCAGCAACCATTCAAGTTCACATTTACCACTGTGGCTCTTTGTCAGAAAGACTGATCTGGAAAACAGAGAAGTAGAAAAAGGAGTCAAACCACCATTACTACATAAGGGTCGTAAAAAGACGACCATTACCATCAAGGACACCATTAGAGGAGGGCATTTATTCATCATTGTCATCATCATCTGCTGCCTCTGCTCTCGCTACCTCACCACCATTATACTTTCCCCCCATCATCATCATCATCATCATCATCATCATCATCATCTACCCTCATCATCATTATCATCATCATCAGCCTCGCCATTATAGTCATCATCATTATCATTAGACTCAGTAATCATCCACAAGGGGTTTCCAAGGGGGTGGATAAAAGGACAGTGTCGACTCTTGCCTCCCTCACATCTCTCCTCTGCCTCTGTGAGGAAAGGTAGTTTCATGCCGTCTAGTTTGCTTAAGATGGTGGCCATGCCATTTTGAGCAAAGAGAGGCAGCGGCCTGAGTCTGCTAGCACTTTGCGAGTTTCCGATCTCGTTTCTGGGCAAGGGATATTTTCTTGCATCATGTTTTCATACCTCAGACGGCATAACAACGCAATAGCAATTAACCCTGCTGGCTATGCTGTGAGTATGAGAATAACGTTAACTTGATTTTAACTTTGAATCATGGAGATCACTTTCTGGAGGGGGCAAACACTTTGGCTGGGAGTCATTTTAGAGTGGCTGAGGAGAAAGATGGTGCATCTTGGGTCATCCTGTTGTTTGACTATTCGTGATTTATTTTTCTGATCAGTTATTTAACTTAATTGATTCATCAAGACTGTTTAGATGAAACTCTGTTAGAACAGAGAACTCTGAGCCCTTCACTTGATTCAGTTTGAATCATGGCCAACCGCATGCAAGGGTCTATCTCATTGGCATTTATACTGTTAATACATCTGTAATACATCTGTTCTAGTTTTGTGGGTCAGATGCTTTGTTTTCCACATTTTCATTCCAGCCTCATTCCAAATTCCTACCAGATTGCACAACTATAAAAAGAATCCCCGTATGACAAATTAGGATGGTCTTGAGCAAATATGCAATCCAGAAATGCCCATCGTGCATTGTACAGAATAATTCAAAAGCACCGTGTTGAAAATCCAAACGCATTCATTTTAAAAAAAATGGTCTGTCTCTCTTTTACAGAAGTAGCTGCTGAGATTGGTTTCTCTGTGTATCCTCTGGGTGATGAGCAGAGCCCCGTTTACAGCCAGCTCAGTATGGACAGTGAAGCAGACAACTTGTGCAACACCACTGACAGCGGAGTAGAGGAGGGAAAAACAGTTCATCCAGAGGCCACTTTTCCTCCTTACCTGTCCTGCAGGGGCTGCGGCCAGCTCCGCGATGAACCTCTGGGACCTGGAATAGACCTAGTGGGGCCCTACTGCCTCAGGTGCTGCAAAGCCTCCAGGGAGGCCAAAAGTGTGGACTTTTGCTCACCGTTTGGAGGTGTGAGTGGAATTCGCTCAATTTCTCACACGCAGATGGACGGTGAAGGAGTGGGAAACCGAGCGGATGAGAAACTACAGATGAGTGAAGAAGGCTCTTCCAAGCTGCACTCATGCCACCTCTGTGGCTTCTCCTCCCGCTACGCCAACCACGTCAAGCGTCATATGAAGACGCACAACGGGGAGAAGCCCTACAACTGCCCGCTGTGCACCTATGCTTCAGCTCAGCTGGTGAATTTGCAGAGACACCTTCGCATTCACACGGGAGAAAAACCATACAAATGTGACAGCTGCGCGTTTGCCTGCAGTTCCCTGGGTAACCTCAAGAGGCACCAGCGTATGCATGCACCCCTCGCAGGGGCAGTGCAACACGCACCGCTGCCTAGCGGTGGTCCAAACAGTGTTAAGAGACAAGGGACTGCCCAAAAGCCACACAAAGAGGAGCCCGGTGCCTCAGTCAAGGGTAATTAATATTTCCTTTTTGTATTTTAGAGTTGTGCTGTTGTGACCATTACAGCCAAGTAGAAAAGCCAGAAGCCAGAAGTGTCTTGATGCATGCTCGGTAATCCAGGTAAGGAAAAACAACAAAAAGAGGTGAATGAATCTCTGATCCAGTTGAACCGATTCACCTTTTTCCGTGAGAAGCCAGAGGATATGGTTTTCTTTCTCAACAGGTACTTACTAACTGTCCCTTACATTTTATAAATAACGCCAGCGTTTATACCCGATGGAAGTATTGTAGTCTTAGGAAGTCCTATTTCCATCACGACGTGGTCTAAGGACAAAACGTCTTTTGTCCTTAGACAGCCTTGGTCAGCTATAGTAATCAAGTCATCCAGTACAACGCACAAATTCACTGTCTTTTTGTATTTTCAGAGGCTGCGATGCCATCTTCAAACCTGAATATGGGTGCCCAAAACAATGACTACCTATCAGACTTTGATAGCTTGAAGGGAGCCCCGCCGCCATCCTTGCCGATCTCAAACCCAGCCCCTGTGCGCCAACCCCCTACTCTCTTAGAAAACACAGGCAACAGGGCGTCGGCCCAAACCCGAGGGGGCGTGGCAGAGGGTGCGCTCCCCTCGGCGCTGTTTCCTTTCACCTGCCGACTGTGTGGCATCATCTTGGAGGACGAAGATGGCACCTCGGCCCAGATCTGTGCCAAATGCACCCTCGACATGCTGACAAAGGACTCCTCATCCTCACCGAACAGCCCCGGTGAGCGTAGTGACAAGGTCTACACCTGCCCCGCCTGCCCTTTCCTCACACACTACCCCAACCACTTGGCACGCCACATGAAAACCCACAGTGGTGAGAAACCCTACAGGTGCCCACAGTGCGACTATGCCTCGGCTCACTTCGACAACCTCAAACGCCACCACAGGGTGCACACGGGCGAGAAACCTTACAAGTGCTCCTTGTGCGAGTATGCCTGCGGGAACTTGGCCAACCTGAAGCGCCACCAGCGGGTCCACTCGGGGGCCAAGCCTTTCCAGTGTGCAGAGTGCAGCTACAGCTGCAACCAGAGCATGAACCTGAAGCGCCACATGCTTCGGCACACGGGAGAGAAGCCATACAAGTGCCAGGAGTGTGGCTACACCACCGGCCACTGGGACAATTACAAGCGGCATCAGAAGAAGCATGGCCTGGCCACTGATGGCTGGGTCAAAGTTCACATGCCCAGCAATGAGGAAGATGAGGAGGCAGAGGAGGGAATGAGAGTTCCAGTCGCTGTTGAAGCCGAGAGAAAAGAGGTGGGGGTTGATATGCAGTATATGTCAAGGTAGGGAAGACAGTAAATTTGTGCCACAAACTTGAGATTGTATAAATTATAACTCAGCAAAACTAAGCTACCAGCAACTTATTTTTTTTTCCTCTAAAAAGCCTTTATATTGTCTCTCTTCTGTCAGTCTTATTTTGTGCTGTTCAGAGGCTGCTACCTGTTTGTTTGTAGAATACTGCACAATTAGGAAAAAACTTTAAGAACATTTTAATGCCTTTGTATTATTGTTCAGAGCCTGTCTTCTATTTTTTTGTTGCTGCATTTGTGCAAGAAAAAATGGAGTTTGATAAGTGCTGCACTTTTTCAGTCCTTTCAGTATCGCTTTCTTTATTTTGCAATAGAATCATGATAACACTGCCAACCAAGAGTGCCCCATGCATTTGTGTAGTTTGTTTGTTTTTTACCCCGAGCTGTAGAACCACTGCTTGTCGTTAGTCCCTAATATTAGACAATATTAAAACCTATGCCTACTCTTCCCTGAATCTCTTGATACTATAATTCTGTTTAGCTCATTTTTGTATTGAGAGTTCACCGTTTGAATCATTGACATTTGGAATTGCTACTAAGCATTAGTAAAAGTCCTTTTTTCTATCGATCACACCCCCCTCCCCCCTTTGCACATACTCCAGGATTAAGTGAAAACCAATTCTGAGGGCCTATGATGTGCTTCATAGTAGTGATGCACCAGTACCAGAATGGAGATGGCTCTAGACAAAAGTTATTCCAT
>OMLC01096375.1:0-10247 GCA_900302585.1 Regalecus glesne | reverse complement strand
AATCGACGCTAGAGAGAGAGAGAGAGAGAGAGAGAGAGAGAGGGAGAGAGAGAGAGAGAGAGAGAGAGAGAGAGAGAGAGAGAGAGCTTACACCTGCAGGTAGCACCAAACGGCTAAAACAAAATTAATGACTTTTGCTGCACTGGGAGCATAGATGATGACTCTTTTAATGAAAACAAACAAAGAGTTTATATTAGTACTTTTAATTTTATATTTCACAGTGTTCTTTTCTATTTTTTGACTTTTTCATTGGGTGAGCACTGCATACCTTGCTTATATGGATGGCACATCCCCGGACTGTCTGTCCAGTTTGCATGTGTGACTCATGTAGCATTAGCCACTTTCCCAGATGGGGTGGCAAAATTATATCTTGCCTAGAGCACCAGCAAGGCCAGGGCCAGGGCTGTTTAGCAGCCGACACAAGCTTAGTCAAACTGTCAAGAGAGACAGTCTCAAAAGCTGTCAAAGACGGGACTATCAGTGATTCATTATATAGAAATGAATTTGTAGGACTAGAGCGGCAGGGGTAGCTGGAGTTGAGGAACTACTTTTATTTAATATCTCATCAACTTCACTGCAGAAAAAGTCCAGAAACACATGGGTGATGAGAATTGTGCAGCTAATGGATGGTTGCTTTTAGATAAGTTTATTCACAGCATCAAATACAAATCTGGGGTAATGTTTATAAGCATTGATTAGACGAGAGAGATGCAACATTTCTTTCGCAGAAGCTAAAGCACACTTGTATTTCAATAAGCATTTATGCTAAGAGTTGTAAAAAAAATTCCAATTTGAATTTTCGCCATTTACGTTCCATTCTCCCTGCAGGCCCGCTTTATAGTAAGTGTCTCATCGTTAAACCACGGTGAAAGCCTCTATATATTTTTTTAGATCTGGTAGAGAGAGGTGGAACTGAATCAAGGAGACTAGAGGGCCACATTTATGTCACTTGTGAGATTTTCAACAGGCAGTCACTGCAAGTAAAAGGAGCCAAGACTATTGGCAGATATTCATGTAAGATATCTATCCCCAAAATTCATATTTGATCTCTCTTTTCCAACCTCATTGCCATTTTTACAATCTCTTGTAAAATGTCCACATCTCTGATAATTGTTCTGACAGGATGCGTACACCCATGATATATGGCATGCACATATGCACCACTATACACCAGACTTTTTATTTTTTTAAATCTGCAAAATGTGGTTGAGGCACTACTCCACAGCATCACACACACACACACACACACAGTCTCTCTATCTCTCTCTCTCTCTCTCTCTCTCTCTCTCTCTCTCTCTCTCACACACACACACACACACACACATCCACACACTCCGGGATCAAAATTTCAATCTGTCAGTCTCATGTCTGGGTGAACTATCTCCCCTCTGATAATTCATTATAATTAGAATTGCAGATGGTCCACCTTGGATGGACGGTATGAGGTGTGAAACGTTTAGCCAGTTTTTTAAGCGTTATTGCATGAAGCAAAATTCATTCAATATCTAGCAAGATGTGGGAACATATTGCTGGATAAGAGTGCAATGCTTTTACCCTGACTCTGCAGCAGTTGAAGCCAGCAGAGAATAGTGTTTTGTTTTGTCAAAGGCTCAATCTGTACTTTTGACGAAACACCATAGTTATATCAAATCATGCAACGTTATCAGCACTCCAATGTATCCTGACGTTTATATTGTACATCTCCAAAAATGTACATTGTCAACATTTTTAAATAGTGGGCTAACCATTGCAGCCCCTAGTCACTCCTTAAGCTCTGTCATGCAGCTCCAACGGCAGGACCAGCTCGGCCAATAGGCTGCAGATCATGCTCTCAGGACAGATGTGTTATAATCCATCATGATTTTGATATGCTTGAAAATCCCCCTTAGGCTTCGAGTTGTCTCCCTTCTCAAATGCAGACCCAATGTTGAGCCGACGCCCATGATATATTAGCCTTTTTTCTTTTTTTTCAATTCCAGACGAGATTTCTTCGCCATCGGTTACCCATCTGAAATTGGCTCTAAGGCTTTTGTGTTTATTTGATTCCTATAAATAACAGACGATCTTGTACATGTAGCTGCGGTGACTCTGTGGGCAGAGCGCATGCCTGGGAATCAAGCGTTGCGGGATTGTGACTTGCCGTGTAGCTCGGTAAATGGGAGGCATTCGTGGTACAGGGTTTTAAGTGGTCATTAGACGAGAAAAGTGCTATAAAAGAACAAGTCTATTTACATTTAGTGTGGGTTACATTGTAAAAGGGGGGAGAAAAAGGTTAAGTGTTGATATACCTCATCACTATTTAGGGCTACGAGCCAAAGTGAGCTACTTGGATGATTGTGAGCCTTCCTTGTAAAATGCTCTGAGTGGTCGCTAGATGAGAGAAGCGTGTCCATTTGACATTTATAGACACATTGTATGAATGGACACGGATGATCTAAATGGCCACCTGAAAAAACATAGCCTGGTCATCCTGTGGATATCTCAAATGGCCTAAACGACATACACGTAGAAGCATTAATGATTGTAATTTAGGTTTCAAGAAACTCAAAAAGAAGGAATGGGTGTGTGCCTGTGTTAAATACACTTCCAGTTTGGAGGGGATATCCTGCTAAATAAATATATTTGACACATCCCTTGCTGTGCGACCCCAACCACGTTGGTGGAGGTGTTTTCCTTTCAAGTCATGAAATTATCAAATGAGAACAAGTGGAAAAAATCATGTGCAGCCAACAAAATTGCTTGTCAGCCTGCATTTTGCCTAGTGCTGGCTTTAAACCAGTGCCAAAATAGACCCGTCATGTCATGTTTGGAAAATTAATCAATTACTATTTGCTGAGGGAGGACCCCAAAATCCCCACCTAAATGATCCCTCCCAGTGAGGGACAGAACCTCTCCCCACTGCTTTAATTTGCACAATAAAGAGAAGCATTTAAAAATCAAATCTGTGAAAACAAAGAAAATCTTCGATAGTGTAATATTTAAAGCCTTTTAAGTGTGCTATTAATTCTTAAAAGGCAGATTGTGCTGATTATAAACATCCCTTTTAGATCCTAAAGTAATTCAAAATGCAGGTATGAGTGACTTTCCCTCTGGTGTATAGGGGCGCCATAGCTCAGTGGGTGGAGCGGTCATCTGGCAATCGCAAGGTTGCATATAGCATGTCGAAGTATCCTTGAGCAAGACACTTAACTACTACCCGAGCGCCATATGTTGGCAGCTCACTGCTCCTATGTAATAGGTTGGGTCAAAAATGCAGAGAAATTCTAATTTCCCCTCGTGGGACTGATAAGGGAATCTTTTTATTTTTTATTTGTGCTCATTCTAGACAAAGAATTACAAGAGCTAAGATAATTAATATCTCTTATATAATGGACAAGCCAGAGGTCGCAGGTCCGATCCAACCACAGAGTATCAGGAGGGGCATCTGGGCTTAATCCTCCACACTCCAACTAAATCCTCGCCCACTCCCAAAATTCTGGTATTAATCTGACATGTAAAAATCAATCTCGAATTCGAAGTTAGAAAAAGAAATACCTTCACATTACGAGTTAAAGGATTTTCTTGGATGAAACCAATTTGAAGGATGATGCTGACAATATTGATACTGATGTGAATACAAAGGCAAGGAAATCAACAATGAGATATACTACAACCTCATGGCTACGGATATATGAGAGCCTCAGGGATTTAACATAGGTATGGGATATTTTTTTGAAAGATTAACTAAGGTTTAGATAATTTTGGTGTGTTTGCTAAAAACTACAGATTCAAATCATGTAAAGGTAAAAAACATGCCAGGCTAGTCCTGGTATGCTATGATGGTGGCATAGCAGGATGAACACAGCTGCAGCTAATTAGATCTATGATGGGTCTGTTGGATATAGGGGAGCCAAAGAGCCACCCTTGGCATTGCTATTCTCCATTGTAGCACTGGCTCTGTCTGTCAATCCTAATCAAAGGACCCATTATTTACTCAATTAGCTGCAACTCTCTGTCTCCTGCTATGCTAACAACACAGAATTGTTTAGACCAGCCTGGCATGTTTTTAACCTTTAGATGTTTTTTGGCCTGTAGATGTTAACAAAATCACTTTAGTGGTCAAGGCCTGGTTACGCTTTAACATTATAAAACTTTTCATGTTTAGCAAGTATGTTTCAGTGCACGTTAACATTCACATGTACAACTAATGACATGAGCTTGGTGTATGATCAGTTATTGTGAATTGAACCTTTTTAGACATGGCGGTATGATATCACAAAGAGCTGCCAATATTTCTAATATGATTAAAATCAGATGATCTGGTTTGATTCTTTGTTACACTGTTCTAAGGTAATTCAAATACGGATAGAATGTAGCAGCAGTACTGGATTACCCTCCAACGTGCTCCATCCTCCCAGTGGGACAGGCCTTTATGATGAGGAATATGCCTGCAAATGTATAACTAACTTTGACAGCATTCTTCTTACAAGCGTTTTTTATTGTATAGAAAATTAAATTTGGGAAATATATTTGGCAGCAGTCCAAGGTTAAAACAGTGGCCAGTAAACGTACATTTTCACCATGCTGTCCACATACTTATTGTAATACAAATTTACCATTACTATAGGCTATTGAGTATTCCCATTAAAATACTATTGCATTTTATTACATCCCATCTTCTATCTTGTGTGTTATTATTGTTTTTGTTAAAAGATAAACCTCAAGTTTTGGTTTAGCTTATCAGTCAGGAATACTTTTTTTTGATAGTGTATGCGCATCGAGAACTGACAAGTCAGAGACTGTGAGTTCAAATCCACCTCAGGGTGTGGGGAAGGGCATCTGGCCTTAATCCCCCAAACTCCATCTAGGTCTGTGTCCACCCCGACAATGTGGGGAATAATTTTAACACGTAAAAAATGGACCTCTCATCAGTTAGTAAAACCAAGTTAAAGAACCTTGAAGTGAATCAGAAATTGACCAGAGGTGGTTTTGGAAAGAGGTTGAGGGAGATTTGGAAATGTTTTACTGAAGGAAAGCAATTGCCAAAATGTTTGATGAAAAATTGTTTTTTCCTGAACTGCAGTTTAGGCAAGTGGGCATATTTCCTCTACATTGCAGCATAGACCCATGCCTTGAAGTTGGATTCTAAAGTTCCAAGAGCAATGAAACATTTTTTTGAAGAGAAGAAAAGGACAAGTGTTATAAATTCTAAATTCTGCTGGGCGTAGGTTGACAGCAACTGCTCTGACTGCCATTGACTTTTTAAAATCCCTTTTTGCAAAATAAAACCTTTCTGCAACCTATGCCTTGATGCATGCTCAATAATCCAGGTAGGGAAATCACAAAAAGAGGACTGGATCAGAAGTTCTGATCCAGTTGAAATGATTCACCTCTTTTTGTGATTTCTGCAACCTAGATTTTTTAATCAATTTGCAAGCTTGAGCTACATTTTTGCATTTTACAATAGTAAATACAAGAGGTCAGGTAAGTTTCACATTTTCAATTGTAAATATTTCGAATCTTGAAATATTATTTCTATTAGTTAAAACAAATGTTCTTGTCCAAAACCATGTTTTTAGTCATTTGTCTTTTGGTAAACAGTAATATCTAGCAAAACAAAGTGATGCAGTTTTTTTTTTCCAATGCTAACTGCTCTCAACCGTAGGGTATTATATATATTCAGACAGAAACCATAGTGGGTATAGATTCTTAAAGTAGTTTTATATAGTGTACTATGACATAGACTTCAACAGTAGAAATCAAAATCTGTATCCTAACAGAACTAAAATGCCTTGAGAATGGACCTGATGAAATCAGCTGCAGGTCACGAATACAATACCTCTTGTTATAAAAAACAGAGTAGCTCTGAAAAAATTAACATGTTTGTGATTCATTGATTTCAGTTCAAACATGAATCCATCCATCCATCCATCATCAACCGCTTATCCGGTGTCAGGTCGCGGAGGTAGCAAATTTCAGCTAGGACCTCCAAGCTGACCTTTCCCTTGCAACATCCACTAGCTCTGATTGGGGGATCTCAAAGTGTTCCCAGTTAGGGTTTCAGTGCCTTGCTCAAGGACACCTCTATAGGCTTCCTGCAAGACCGGGGATCGAACCTGTAACATTTCCATTGCCAGATGACCGCTCTACCCACTAAGCTATGGCGCCCCTCTTAAAGGGTGTCTCTCCTCACGTTGAACCCAATTAACTCTCCCAGGGTTATGATCTGCAGATTCTCCAGGAGGTCATGTGACTGACTGAGTGGATGCTGCGCTGGATAATATTGTAGCGAAATGGGGGAGGTGGGGACCCGGTACATCTGTACAAAAGCCAAGCATGCTAGCCAGTCAGCTAAAGGGCTGGACCGGGTATCGAAACTGTAACCATCCGATTGCCGGAGGACCGCTCTACCTGCCGAGTTATGCCAGCCCAGAGAAGAGAAGTTCAAGAGAAGAAGAGAGTTCAGGGAGATGCGAATAGATGGAGAAGAGTGTCAGAAGGTTAACAGCAAAAGTGAAAGGGAAGGTTTTCGAGATGGCAGTGAGACCAGCTGTGGTAGATGGTTTGGAGACAGTAACACTGACAAAAAGACAAGAAACAGAGCTAGAGGTGGTAGAGTTGAAGATCTTAAGGGTTTTGTTGGGAGTGATGAAGAAAGACATGATTAGGAACCAGTTTATTAAAGGTTAGCTCATGTTGGATGGTTTGGAGAACAAGCAAGAGAGGCAAGATTGAGGTGGTTTGGACGTGTGGAGGAGAGATGCTGGTATACTGGGAAAAGAAAGTATTTAGAGGAAAGAGGAGGTTTATGGATGTGGTGAGGGAGGACATGCAAGTGGCTGGTGTCACAGAGGACTATACAGGAGACAGGAAGAGATGGGAATAGATAATGTATTGTGATGGTCCCCAACAAATAAATAAAATGACTTTGGTGGCATCAATAGTAATGTGGACTCTTCATTATCCTCATGTACATGTTCTGATAAGAACATTATAGTGCAGTGATTTAAAAAAGAAGCACCGACCAATATGTCTTGAGATGATAAAGTGAGTAGAACGGTCATCTGTTGATCGAAAGGTCCCAGGCTCGATTGCCACACCTACACAGAAGCATATCAAAGTGTCCTAAAGTAAGACACTGTTACCCTAATTGCTATGTCCTGTGATGGACTTGCGACCTTTCCAGCGTGTATCCCCTGCGACCTGACTATGGATAAATGGTTTACAATGGATAGATGGAAATTCAATGATACTTGTTGGACAATTCTATTTAACTGTGAACTTCTTGATAGTTATTCCCACTTGTTGCAAAAGGAGAATAACGGAAATATCATTCTAATTTACTCCCTTAAGCTAGTAAAATTTAGGTTCAGGAGATGATGGTTGGTCATTTTTTGGGAGTGAAAAATGAGGGGGGTTGTCCCCTAAATGCTAAATGTGTATTATCTCATGACTGTAGTGTTATATCTATGCTGGCAGCAGTTTACAGCAACTCTTGAGTGCTTTCACGTTATTATTTATAACACTATTCACGCTGAAATGCTCTCAGGTAATAGAGTAGACTAGCTTTCTCTCTCTCTCTCTCTCTCTCTCTCTCTCTCTCTCTCTGCCCCTCAGCTCAGGGGAAATGTAATGTGATTGATGACAAATCACTCCAAACTGCTTTAGAGAACTTTCCATTCATGACAGGGAAATTGGTCCCTTTCCTTTCTCCTCAGCCTACTCCATCTTGGACCAAATAGGGCAGCTCTGCTCAGTTCACTGCTGAGACTGACAATAAAATGATGATTAATATTGGCCTGCATCAGCATCTAATTACATATCCTTTTGACTTTGATGCTGGACAGCTACTAGAATGAATTAGATATGTTTTGATTTTTGATGCTTGACACTGAAGACGACCGTGTCTGAATGAAGTCAAATAATATGTTCATTTATCAATTTGTCACATATTGACTCTCTGTAGAATGTCGTGGTTTAAAATTCAATGGACTCTCGTGTATTGCTCCAAATTTGACTCGTAGCTAAGACATGAGTGCTAGGTCCAAGACACAATGATTGGCTCTCAGATCAATGGATGAGTACCTTGTTATGTCTAGTCAGGTTCACCGATTAAATCATGTGCACATGCGACTGGTTCCAATGTTACAATTGTATTGCCGTAATGATGTTACTGTTATGTTACACATCTGTTACCGTAACAATGTTGCAGTTGTGTTACAGTAACGTTACAGACATTTTTTTTTCTGTAACATCGTTACAATCATGCCGCAGATGTGCTAGTGGTGACAATGGAAAAACCTCTCTGAAAGTCAAGATTCATAGACATCCTTTTTATGACATTGGACACTTTTAATCAGCTTATCAACACTTAATTGGTGAACATGAATGACTGATATCTTGACTACAGCAAAAAGAACAATGGATCCTTGTCCAAATCCTCCGCCCACGGCAAGGTTTTCTTGGCGTTGATATCCAAATGAAATCCATCTCATTTGCGGTTCCAAGGACAGGTTTGGCTTGAATTATGTCTCTGATAAAATGTTGATGCTGTCACTTGATCCATGAGGTCATTCTTCTCATCGCTGTTAGTGACGAAGCTCCAGATTTTTGTCTCTTAACTGACTTAATCAGGAGTCTTCCCCCCCCTGTTCCTTGATTAGAGGGACATGGACATCGTCGCACATCCAGGCCATTTTAAACATCTGAATTGAAGGGTTTAGTTTATAGGAAAAATGCAATCACAAGAGTACAACTGAAAAAAAGTAGTGAGCGACTAATCGATATATGAGAAAGGAAAGGTTCTGGTCCATTGTCTTGGACCAGAACTATTCAAAACATAACTTAACAGATTCTCTAATTCTCTGAACAATCTATTGACAACGTATCTCAGTCTAAGGTTGACGAGCCTTTCCTGTAATTCAAACTGACACATTTAAGTCCTGTGCTGTGATAGAAGGGCAACCTGTCTATGCCGCTCCCTGCATTTCACTCATTGAGTGCTGGGATACGTTCCAGTATGACTCTGCGACCTGACTTCTGAATAGCAGTTGATGATGGATGGCTGGATGGATAGATAGATGGATGGACTAATTGATGTCTTTGTGCTGAAAATGAAACACCACTTTGGTATCTAGGGTATCTTCCGGTAACTGTTTGGGCCAAGGGATTGCTGGCATTGCACAAGGGGACCTCATCTGTTGTTTTCCAGAAGGCTATGGGGGACTCGGTGTTTTCCCCTAAAGAGATACAAAGGCCCTTAGCTGGTTTTATATGGTATGAGATATATTTCACCAGCCGATCGATGTGGTACAACCCATCTGGGAAGCCCAGGGAAACTCTTTGCTCATGTTTTTTCGCCTGCCTGTCTCCTCCTCTTCCCTCTTGGCAGATATCTGGGGAATAGGCATGATGAGAACACTGAAAGGGGGAATTTGTCAAGTTATCAAATATGTTGAGATGCGTCGGAGAGATAACTACAATTAAACAGAGACAGAGAGAGAAAACACATCTCAGAAGTTGGCACTGGGAAACGAGAGGGCCTGAAAACTTTTTCTCCACAACTTTTTCTTCATTTTGACACAGTGGGAACAGTGCACTGCCATCATTTCTTGGGGTTGTGAACGCTTCACGCAGTTTTATTCATTCCATATCTGTTTTGTTTGTTTGGTTTAACTAGCATAATATGCAAACCAGATTTTATTTATGGTCTGTTGTAAATGATAGTCTTCACCCTTATTTACAGATGCATGGGGGAAGTATAATTGTGTACTGTAGGTCCCTCATTAGACCTGTTTCATCAGCAGGTATATTTGCATCAAAACACCCAAGTAAGTAGGTTTCCCCCTTTTATTTCTCCTTTCAGTGGCACAATTGGAAGCCCAGCTATGGAAAACATTGTACTGCGCATGCTTTTTCTCATATCCAGCATTCAAATAAGGGATATTCCTCAGGGATACCACTGTGCGCTACAAATATACATAGCATTTTTCACCTCGCCTTGGTTTGTTGTTTTACTTGCTTTATGTTGTCAAATTCATCCAGGTAAAAATGAGGGTTGGGGGTGGGGTTCAGAGATATGGAAACATCAGACTCAACACATGACCTTTCGAACATGTTTGGTGGTTAGCTGGAACTTTCAATAGGAAATGACACTTGCCAAGAGCATTCTCCCTGCCCCTCAGACTACTTAAATTCTATCCAAACATCACATGTATCAAGCATTGGTCAGATTTGAACATTGGATATTTTTATAAAAAGACAGACAT
>OMLC01096374.1:0-14618 GCA_900302585.1 Regalecus glesne | reverse complement strand
AGAGAGAGAGAGAGAGAGAGAGAGAGAGAGAGAGAGAGAGAGAGAGAGAGAGAGAGAGAGAGAGAGAGAGAGAGAGAGAGAGAGAAGGTCTGCCAGAGCTGTAGCAGCAGAGCGAGATGTGGTTCTATTTCCTGTTAAGGGCAGGAAAGCACAGAGAGATTTGACATGGCGCTGCACACTGGAGGGACTCTTCACTCTCATCTGGGTCAGACACAGCTAAATGAAGAGCTCACTCTGGAGTGGCATACGTGGTGCTTTACAAAGGCTTGTTCGTCGCTTGTAAGTTTGGTCACTTAGACTGCCTGGGAGGTCTCTTTTAATACGTCACCATCAGTCCCAAGGGACATAGTGTGACCTGGGCTGGAGGGTGGGGACGGTAAAACCAGATGCCCTCCCTGACGACTGCAGTGGGCTCCAATCTGTAGCTTCTGGCTCGAGGGTTTCAGAAGCACGTACTCAACTACCGAGAAACCATGGCCTCCATTCACTTAAACCTGCCTGAGATGTCATAAATGAGTACTATGAACATCCATGAGCTATGGTGGCTCAGCGGTAGAGTGCATGCCTTCGGGTCAGGCGTAGCAGGTACGTCTCCCACAGCCACAGGGCTCGGTAAATGAGGGGCAACCATTGGAAAAGCACTTTGAGTAGTTGACAGACTAGAAAAGTGCTATATAAGAACAAGTCCAGTCCTTGTGTGACTGATATTGTTGCACTGCTAGCTTGACAGCATTTCTCTACTGTTTTGTGTGATTTCAAGACCCTGATAAGAAGAGTTTTCCGAGTTCTCCCGCCATGCCACATATGAACTGAAAAGAAAACCTGTGGATCAGGTTGATCAATTCCTTGTATGGTCGTCCTATCATCGTATCCTGATGATGAGATGTCTTACCTTGAGGATCTGTCCATCGATGTCCAGCAAGTAGACTGTTATCTCCACGTTACGGGCCACACTCTTCCCCCCCTTCTCAAACTCTCCTCTGTCCAGTGTGATGTAAAGGTCATTTCTCATCTCCCCTGCAGAGAGAAGACAGCAGTGAAGACAAGGAAACGTCAACAATTCAAACACGCAAGCACTGATGATGAACTTTTCAGCAGGTTTTCTGCAGGATCGTTACCCGTCTGAAGCTCATCTCCCCATCTGCCAAAAAAGGAAAACAGCTGGCACCAGGGAAGATGAATTCCTGTGTTATGCAGCAGAATACTGGTGTCTGATGGTGTAATTCCATCCACAGTAAATGTGAACTGCAGTGATAACATCACTATTAGAACATGAATATGTACTAGGAGCTGCATGACTCAGGAGGTAGGGTAGTCGTCCGGTAGTCCCCTCTTGACATAAATGGCCTCTTTCACCCCGCTTTCAAACCAGGGTTCCTCCCAAAACTTCTGATCCAGGTGAACCGATTCACCTTTTTTTGTGATTTCTCTTTACCTCGCTTTACCTCCTGATCGATACTGCCCCTTGATGAGGGGTGAAGAGGTCAACACAGGGCACACAGGGATGAGGACATTAGACCTTCTAGTGAGACGACAAGCCCAGACAGAAGGCCTTTGACCTCCGAACCCTTACAATGAGGAACTGTTCATGCAAATGACAAAAGGGCAAAGGTCGGGGGCTTCCCTGGAGCTTTCACCTACTCACCTCTTCCTTAAATCCCAGTCTCAAGTTGAGTGGTTTCAGACATACGTGCATCTATGATGACACTCGGTGGAGTGTAAGCTAAATAAACTTGCTGACAGGTGCTTCCTGCCACAACCAGAGATCACACACACACAAAGCATCCTACATGCTACGCTATGCCATACCAAGGAAACCTATATGGTTACACCCATACAAATACAGCATCCTCAGTCCCAGCACTAGCCTGAGAAATAATGTTTTCACCAACTGATACACTCGCAGAGGGAAATGCTAACAGATGATCAGCCCGGAGGGTCTCCTGTACTTGAACACCAGAGAGGAAAGTATGTGCTTGAGATGACAGAGGAGCCTTACGGTTCGCAAAACTATCCAGAAATACCTGAAGCCATTATCATAGTGCCTTTGAGCCTGACACCGAGTTCCTACCTGCTCTCTCAATGTAACATGCTTCAGAGAATGGGCCACAGGCCCAGCATAAGGCTAGCATCCAACAGCCAGGGCTATAGACACAGGAGGGTTCCCCAAAGACACCTTTGCAATAATGAGCCTACGAGCAACTAGATGAATAATTAGAATATAATATTACAATATTAACATTAGCAGGCATTTGAAAATGTCAACAGGGATCTCATAATTTTCTGTTAACTGCTCATAACAGCACTACAAGCCTGGAGTCAGACAATAAATCGTAAATAGTTAAGTTAAGGAAATGTTTTTGGTCTAGTTCTCTATTGAGACTTGCATACACACATCTGCCGATGCTCTTGGAGAGATCATCAGTGGTGTTCCTGAAATTATCGGGCGTTTCAGCTCTTTCAGCATCACACACCCTCCTCCAGGTGACCCAGCCGGGGCTGAGCAGACCCCAGCTTGTGTCCAGATGGCTAGCCACTTATGACCCCATGATGCTCCTCCTCTTTTGAGCCACAGCCATCTTGAAGCCCTCTCTGCCACATCGGTGATACTGCGGATGGCTCCCCTCTCCCTCTCTCCCTCCATGCCCAAACCACTGACGGCTCTGGCTAGAGAACGAGCTAAGAATCCCCTGCAGCCAACCTTGTTGACTGACCAGTCCTGCATACTCGGTGAGTTTCCTTTTAAAGGCCTCTTCCCTGTCAGCTCCGGCAGCAACTGCTTGGTTGGCGGAGTTGGACACAAGGATAATGTCTGATCGCAGGTTGGTGTTCGCAATATGGGTCCACCAACAGCTGCCAGTCCTTGGCTGAGGTCGGGATGCCTGGGGGTAGTCTTTTAGTGGGTTTTGGCTGCTCCTCAGCCCTGATAAAGGTGATGGGCTGCTTGGAAGGTCAGGGCTGCTTCAACCACATGGCTTCAGTGATGCTTTCCAGAACGTGCTCGTCGGCGGTCTAGTCTCGTGTGCTCTAAAGAGAAGATTACAACCCCCCTGGGTCATTAATATTTCTAAGCCATCTGTTATATTAACTAGTAAGAGGGTTTCTAGTACTCTGGATTCATTTATTTACCACTGTTTACAGCCACCTGCCGTAAAACACTGCTGCACATCCTCTTCCGACATCTTCGCATCACACAGTGCAGCCGTGCGAGTACTGATCAAGCCCACCTCCATTTCTTCCTATGCGAGAAGTCACAGGCTGGTGTTGACGTTGTGGTGGACAAAGAGGATAGGCCTGCTTCCTGAGCAGTAGGCTGTGGTCAGCTGTGCAATAGAGCAGCTTCCCGATATAGCGTTGTTCTGGTCGGTGTGCATGTGGGTATTCGTCATATCTCGCATATTTGTATCTTCTCTGGCATCAAGATCGATTTTCTCCCCTTGACAACAGTTACCATGGTAACTGCCAGACACTCCAAACACCCAGAGAGAAAGAGAGAGACAGACTGAGAGAGAGCGAGGGATCGCAAAGCACTTAGCTAGGGTTTCCTTACCTCAGGGGCATGCATACACTGGCAGCCCAAGGATGTGTTCAGAAGCAGGGAGAGGTCTGTGATATCAACTAACAATAAGGGTTTAAAATAAATGAATAAATAAATGAATGAATGATACCCTTATCAGTCCCGCAAGGGGAAATTTGGATTTCTCTGTATTTTTAACCCAACCTATATTGTATAGGAGCAGTGAGCTGCTGGCATATGGCGCTCGGGGAGCAGTTAGGGGTTAAGTGTCTTGCTCAAGGACAACTCGACATGCTGTATGCAGGACCGGGGATCGATCCTGCAACCTTCTGATTGCCAGAAACCGCTCTACCCACTGAACTATGCCGCCCCATTTGTTGTCAGACAAACAAACAAACGACATATTGAACATGAATCTATACTGCAGAAGTGACCAAGACCATTAGAGAGAGAGAGACCCCACACTCAACACTTCCTTTTCATCTGGAATCTCAACACAGCAGCTTCTGGATTTGGCGCCTAAGCTCTCTTATGGTGGTATTCAAATGGGAAAAGCAAAATGGAAGAATGGAGTGTTCTGTTGACTTCAACTTTTCATGAGCGAATGAGTAGACAACGGAGCTGGCGACATTTGACCTCGAGGAAGCTAAAACGATCAGTTCAATACCTTGTTTTGATTGAAAAGCCTTCTACAGAAAAAGGTGTAGTTACCCATAGTCTTCTGCCAACATCTGGAGCTCTGGTTAGAGTGCTCACTTCAGGTCCTTCTTCAATGTCGTGTTCAAGTACTTGAAGCTCACTACAGCAGATCATCATCTCCATCTCTTCTTGTCCTCTACATCTTCCTCTGTCTCACCAGACACCTGCATGTCCTCCCTCACCACATCATAAACCTCCTCTTTGGTCTTCCTCTTCTCCTCTTGCCTGGCAGCTCCATATTCAGCATCCTTCTCCCAGTACACCAGCATCTCTCCTCCACACATGTCCAGACCATCTCAGTCTGGTCTCTCTGGCTTTGTCTCCAAACTCTCCAACCTGAGCTGTTCCTCTGACATACTGGTTCCTCATGCTGTCCTTCTTCATTACTCCCAATGCAAATCTCAGCATCTTCAACTCCTCCACCTCCAGCTCCACCTCAGAACCTACTGTTTCCAGACCATATAGCATTCCCCTTTCAAATATAGCTGCGTAAAATTTGCACCAGTATGTGATGTTTGTCATGCTTTATGGCTGTACGTACATTCGTAACCAAGGCAACGAGAATCAACTCAGTGAAGCATCGGCGCCTCCTCAGGAACACATCATTATCTCATTTAGACAAGCAGCCTGCCATGTGATCCCTTATCTACCTGCAGCATGCTGTCTGTTTCATCTTCCTGAAGGCTCCCTCGGGTGGGATTCAGATCCTTTTTCCAATGTACACATGTCGTCAGAACAGTTTACACCTGTTACCATGGCGACGGGACAACATTATGAAGGTTATACGAGTCTTTGGAAAACCGTTTCGACATGTGGGAATACGTCGTGAGAGAGGCAGGTTTTCTTATTCCTCCAAAGCTCAGGCTTTGAAAGGATGCTCAATGAGACCCAGGAAATCACAGGAGAGTTGTAGCTCCTAATGGGAGGGGATAGTTTCCCTCCTCCCCACAGTACACCTGTACCATCACACTTTGTCACCATTACGAGTGGCTGAGAGAACATTGATCGCTGAAGTAGCACAGCAAAGCCTGCATTTAACCCATCCTATTGTATAGCAGCAGTGCTATAAGGGGTTCAGGGTCTTGCTCAAGGACACCTTAACCTGTTTTCCGCAAGGGCTGGGGATCGAACCCCCAAGATCGATTACTAGATGACTACCATACCTGCTGAGCTATCCCCTGAAGACTGCTGTCTGATGTGGGAATCGAACCCACGCCTCCATTCTGAGAGAGAGTGTGCATGTGTGTGGTTATTTGTGTGTGTGTGTGTGTGTGAGTGATAGAGTGGGGAATGTCAGTTTTTGCATGTTTGGTGCTTTACCAGGCATGATGACATCAGAGAACCCCAGTTTTCTGGTAATGGAGATGCCTTTGGTGAAGAGGACCATGTACTCCCTCCTCAGCTGCTCTATGTCTCCATGGAGGAGCTGGAGAGCCACTGCTAGGCCTGAAAACACACACACACACAAAATCTGTGGTTAGAGAGTCTAAGGTTTCAGCCGTATGTTCGATTGGCTTGGACCTTTGTGAGATTCCCCCAGTCGAGCATCATTCGAATTTGAAGGAATGTGTGTTCCCCAAAACTCTTAAAGGTGAAAGATCAGACGCGGCATCAGAAAGAACACACAACACCCCATCACCATCCTGTGGTCCACAAGAAAACACGTCTGCTGGAGTGGTGCTCTGTCCCTCACAGCTAACAGGAAGCACCCAGCGCCTGAAGCTAACTTAGATCACCCGAGCCAACAGAAAGAAGCCTCACACTGTGGACAAAACCAAAACCACTCACCAGGGAGACAGTTTTAGGGTCACATTGCTGTTTTTGGAAGTCTTGCAGCTGATCAGGAGTTAAGCCAACACCTGTTGAACAAAGAACCTAGTTTCATACCTGCACTCACACTGCACACAACCCACAAGAAGCCCCTTAACTTCAACAAGTGTGACCGTTTCGGGGTAGCTCCTAAGTACACAAAGACCAATAAGCCCACACGCCGTCCAGCGCACCCATAAATACACAGGCGGGCTCGAAGCAACATTTTCCATCCACCTAGAGGTAGATCATGAGTCACCCCAACCAACCTTTTATTAAGAGGAGAAACTAAATGCGAGCCATTGTCTTGATTCAATATTCCTTCGCAATAACTGAAAATGTCAGCAGACTCGATTTAAATAACCTGCTTCAATCTGCCATTCAAGTGCGTCTCAGAGCAGTGGCTCTAAACTTATTTTTGTTACCGTACCATCCGTCGCATCTTGTTCAACCTGAAGTACCACCTCAACAGAACGATATTAACTTCTATTCAATATTCTTATTTCCAAAATTGTGTATTAAAAAAACCCAATAAGTACAATAAAGCAAAAATATAGTAAATAAACAATAACAATAATAATGATAATGAGGGGGAAAATGCATCTTTCCATCAGTGTGAAACTTGACCTTGTCTCTCTCTTGTGAGCTTTGACGTTCTGGGGCTCTGTGTTGCGACAGCGGTGATGAGCCTTTCCTCTAAAGACAGTCTGTTCCTGTATTTTGTTTAGTGATTTGTATCGATGCTGAAAATGACCAATCCAACAAATACTTTGATCCAAATGGGAGCAACTCATTCAGGGCATATTTGGCAAATTCTGGAAATTCTTTCTGAACCATCGACCCGAACTGTGTGAGCGTGGGATCTAAAAGTGGTCTGTGGCTACCTCAAAAGGTTTGTTTTTTTAAACTGTTCTACTTTAGGCTCATTAAACAGGCTCCTTAATAATCTTCTCACGTACCACCTACGGATAGCTCACGTACCAGCCGTTGAGAGCCACGGCCTGAGACAATGCTCTGTGGTCATGTGAGCACCGTGCCAACATGCAGAAGTCTGCATGGCAGAGGCAGACGAATAGAGGTATGAGGCAGAAACATGAAAAGGCCTTTGCTCGGGAGCATGTGGGAGAGACAGGGAGCCAGTGTGCATGAGAGTGGGGGGATGGAGAGGATGATGATGAGGAGGATGGTGAGGATGCTTTCCGGAGGAGGTCGGGAGGGAGGTGGTCCACAAATGGTTCATTAGCTCTGAGAGATTTTGGTCACTGGGAACCAACAGGCCAACGTGACTCGACTGCAGACCTGCTGGAAACATGACTGACTTGGTTGACCTGGAGGGGAAAATCTCCACGATTGACGTATGGGCAGTCACACTCAGGCAGAGACACAAGCACAGAGTCTGAACATTTCTGTTGTTGAACTCCAGGTCTGACCGCCTTGTCTGAGTCCAGCTGGGGGTAGTCAGACTCACACAGGCGGGCAAACATATGCATGCATGCAAAGCAACTCACACTCACACAAACACACACACTCGCACAAAGACTCACTAGCTCTCAAAGCTGATGCCGGGCTGCATTTAGGCAGCTTCATTACTATTCTGCCCACTGGCCGTAGCTGACACTAACAAAAGCCTGACCCTTGACCTTGTTGTCCTCAGCCCACCCCGACCTGTCACAAGCTCTGGCAGAAAAAGACCCCCTCGACCTGACCGGACCCCCACTGGAAAGATCCTGGAGCTGAGCAGGGTGCCTTCCTCTGCCTCGGCCTACGCTGCTGTGCAGGTGCCAATTGAAACCAGGTACCTCAGTGTGATGAGAGGTGGCCAGACTCTCGCAATTAAAACTGGCAGCATGAACCAAGCAAGGATAGTCATCTTTAGGTTTGGAAGAATGGCTTCTCTGGAAGAGGTGGGCTGTTAATTTGATGTGACTTTTTTCATAGAACAAAAGAAGAATAGTAACCTTCTCCCACCCGATGATCACTATGCTGAATATGTACTACTTTTTGTTGGTCTCTCTCTCTCTCCCTCTCTCTTTAGTCATAGGAGAGAATAACAGTTACTTTCTCATCTGTATCCATCCATCCATATCCATCCGTATCCATCCATCCATTATGAACAGCTTGTCTGAAGTCAGGTCATAGGGATGGACTTGTTTCCAACACCTTTGAATGTATTTGGAAAACAACCTCTTGGGGCTGGTGAGTTAAAGGAGATGAGATAAGCAGTGCTGGGTTTGCAGTATTGACAGGAGGCTCCTCGCCAGTTTAGAGCAATCTGTTTCACTTTGCAGTTCTACCAAGGGAAATGGGGTGCTGAGGAAATCTAGCATTCATCAAGATCAATGTCCGGGGCTGGCAGGTACTCCACGGCCAATGTCTCAGTGTCTCTGACAAAACAGTGGACTTCAGCCAAATGCTGGAATAAAACACCCCGCGCTCACATAATTTACCCCAAGTAGAAACATTGACTCTGTGCTAACCGTGTCACTCCATTAATCTGGGTCTGTGTGTGTGGGAGTGAGTGTGAGCAGTGCAGCCAAGTGAAATGCTCTAAAATCAGGCAGCACAGTGGTCAGCACTGTTGCCTCACAGCAAGAAGGCCCCGGGTTCAAATCCCATCCCAGGTCCTTTCTGTGTGGAATTGGCACGTTCTCCTCGTGTCTGTGTGGGTTTCCTCCTGCTAACACCCCAAAAAAAGAAAAAAAGACCTAGATGTGACTGCAGATGTGAATTAGCTTGAAGCTATAATCTGTTACAAAGCATTAAATAGTGACCATCCATCCACTGCCAAGCTCTTTCTTATCTGAAGTCAGGCCTCGGACTGTTGCTGGAGCCTAACCCAACGTCCATCAGGCGGAAGGCAGAGGCCTGGACAGGTTGCCAGTACATCCCTGACATGCACCTAAGTGTCTGTGAAGATATAACCTGGATTGATGATTAACTATTTTCCATGATTTAAAATCAGACCCGCACCCTCTGTCGCAAAGACACTGAATCAACATCATCATCTCACACGACCCTGAGTCTCTCCAATCTGATCCTAGAGCATCATCCGGCTGCCTGATGTGTGAAACATAACTGTAAAACAAACCTTATCGCTGACCACGATCCCCTTGTAAATCATCCTCCTAACACCGCTTAAGCAAGCCACTCGACCTGATATACTCCAGCTCAGCTACTGCAGGCAAAGCACGCGTCCACTTCACACCACCTACACATCATCTGCTTAGCATGTGAGCAGTTTCACAGCACACTATATCATCCACATATGTAATCTGCATTAAATCAGATTAGGCACCAGGTAGCCAGGTGTTGTCTGACATGAAGAAGAAAACACAGAAGTTAATGTAGCAGGTAATCTACACATACCATCTCCATCATGACTTTACAGGACATTAAGTCTGGATAGCAGACACTAACATTCGGAGTGATATTCACCCGAGCAGTATTGTTTCCCTTCTTAGTTGAAATTAATTTTCGCTCCCCTCATGGTTATCAGCTCCGCTGTGCAAAGCGCTTTACGTCCTCATTCAATCAAAAGCCTATCTCTCATGCGGGATTTTGGCTGGATGCTGCAGTTTCCATTGTGCTTGTTATTAGGCGTCGCGGCATGGAGACGCATCTCAGATGATGGCAAGTGTGCTAAATGACTTTATGTCGTCCCGTGTAATTGTCGTTTCCCCGCTTGCTGACGCAAGATTACTTATGATTATTTAACATCCCCGACTTGTGCCACTCCTCGAGTAATTACTGGTCTTCTGAGGGAGAGTGAAAAGAGGAGCTGATTCATTGGACAAGTCTCGGAGATCCCTGCTCTCCCCTTATGACATCCCTGTAATCTTTCCCCCCTTCATTTTCTTCGGTTCGTGATCTGATAGCCCTCATCCAATTACTGGTCATCCTCTAGAGCAAAACTGTCCTATTCATGTTAAAATATGCAGGGGGAGGGTGCTTGAACTCTGTTGAGAATGAGATGATACGGTTGAGCTTGAGAATTAACAATGATCTTGATGAGTTTGAGGTTTTGAACCATGGGCTAATCGGGACAAGTGAGTTCCATCAGTGTTTCCTGATAGGATTATATTGGAAATCATTGGAAGATGTAAGAAATGACCTTGATTTATTATAATCATTTTCATGCATAAAATGAAATTAGCCCTACTTTATGCATACTTCTAATCCCATTTAGAGTTATTCATACCTTTCTGAAACCAGTGACTACTTATTTTTTCTATCATTATCAATTTTAACTTTTTCATGTTTGAAATCTCTTTCTTTGTTTGCATTTCTCCATATTTCATTTGATAGGAGAGTCAAGACAGACACAGGAAGGCCAAGGGAAAGAAAGAGGGGATGACATGTAGCAGAGGACCCGGGCCGGATTGGAACCCAGGCTGCTGTGGCTAGGACTCAGCCTTGGTACACGTCTACCAGGGGAGCCACTGGGGTGCCCTTGAGAGCTCATTTCATAGCAAATTCTGTATTTGTTCTTGGATGTTTGCTGGTTAAGAACTGGATGTCAAGATCAACATCAGACCGTTTCTATGGGAAACTGCTGACACCAATGTTTAAAGTGGAGGAATTGGCAGCTATTTATGTAACCATCTGAATTCCCACCAAGACACACATAGCTGCTTGTGGTGAGTGTTGCAAGCAGCATTGACTTCGTCAGCAGCTCACATCTACCCCTTGTCTGAGGGAACAGGCTTATCTAAATCGATAATAATCACACCAATCGTGCACTTTTCTAGAAGTGGACAGTTGAATAGGATGCATAATGATTAAGGCTGAATGTCAAGGATGCTCGGATCTCCCTGTGGAGTAACCAATCCTGTCAGAGTATCTGATGACGAGTCATTTGGACATTGACACTGGAAACAATTCTGAGTTGTGTTGTGTTTCTTCTGTTCAGGTTAGAGTCCAGTGACAGGAGTTGAAGTGATTAATGACAGAGTGGTTCATACCTGTGTTGGAGCCCGACAGGTTGTATCTGGAATTGGCCTTCTTGATGATATTCTCATGAATCTGGTGCCACTCGCTCTCTGTGTTACACCTAAAAATGTTGACAGGGTACAAGTGAGCAAGTCATCTTTTTTTCAAATAATAATAATAATAATAATGACCAGCTTACTACTTTTCACAATGCCATTTATTTCTTTGCGTTTCACTTCTCTGTTGTGTGGAATCCGTTTAGGGAAACAGTTGTATTTGCTTTCAGAGATGTGTGAAATGACCCTTGTACCCTATTAATGCTACAAAAGCTGGATTGTGAAGTTGCTAATCATACAACTGCAGTTAAATCCTCTGTTGCACAGTCTTGGTTTGCTAATGAGAGCATCGACTAAATGCCAGAAGTGTAGATGTAAAGAATCACAAGCAAGCTGTTGTCCAATGAGTTTGGCAAAAGTAGGTTAGAAAGATTTGAGTTGCCCCTTTTGAAATGAAACGCGCTCTTTTCATCCCTAATAGCCAGCAGGCTGTCTGTGTGAATATCTATACAATCATCCCTCCCTCCATCCTTCCCTCCCTCCCTCCATCCATCCATCCACTTGACAAAATAACAGGGTAATTAAAGTCTTCATTTCACTAGAGCAGATCAATAAGCAGCAAGTTCATGTTTACAATTACAGCTTTTTCAAGACCTAATTCCAAAAACATCAGGGGAGAACATTAATGCCAATCCCACTAATAACGCCTCATCAGTGTTGGTGATGGAGTTGGCGACGTTACTTTTTATTTTCTGGGTAGAGTCGATTAGTCCAGTCGGTCAGCTCCAGCTGTAATTGAGGTCAAACTCCCGTGTCAAGGGGAGCCTTATCTACCCCTAAAGGCAGACTGTACTGTGGGTTGTATTACAGCAGATTGTGCAACCTTACTGCTGTTTAAGTGATGCGTGGTAATGAGTCCAAAATCCCCTGAAGAGCAGGAAAACTCTCAGAGTTGAAATAGTCATTTATGTCCATGCAGCTTTTCAGACAAAGTCACCCCCATAAAAGTAGATGATGGAGAAACAATCCTATTTAATACAATGTAATGACACGGTGGATATTTAGGAGACAGACATTTGGCACTGGAAAGTGTCCTTGGGGATGAGGGGCTCTAAGAAGAAGAAGCTGCAGCAGCTTTATTCACTTCTCATGGTACATGCATACAACAAAATATCTTCTCTGCATTCAACCCATCCTACTGTATAGGAGCAGTCAGCAGTTGCAGTGCCCAGGGACCAACTTCAGTTCTTTTTGCCTTGCTCAGGGGCACATGGAGGAGTGTTAAACCTAGCATGCATGTATTTTTGATGGTGGGAGGAAACTGGTGCACCCAGAGGAAGCCCACACAGACACAGGGAATCAAGTCAAGTCAAGGACCTGGGAAGGGATTCGAACCTAGGACCTTCTTGCTGTGAGGCAATAGTGCTGACAACTGTACTATGGTGCCGCCACGGATATTATGTATATAAAATACAAAACAAATTGTTTAATATTTACTTAATAGCCTGAATCCTCGGCTATGTAGTTAACTTGGATTACCTGAGCCCGACTCCAGACTTGTGGAGAACAAACTCCTATGATTCATTTTGAATGTCATGATTTTGGACCGGGTAGTCTATTTTGTATGATAATTTCAGCAATGTCCTCTCACAGTGAGAAGAAACCAGGAACATGTGCAGAGGAACACATCACAGAGCAAAAATTAGAAGGGAGATCTCAGTTAGTGAAGAACTCATTTTGGACAATTACATCACTTACGCGTAAACCTTGAGCAAGTGGTCATCCTTAGAGTCAGCAGTGAGGAGATCCGCAATGCTCACCACCGCACAGCCGAATGGCCGCCGGTACTGTACATTACATACATTCTTCTTCTCCCCTGCGCCCATCCGCCCTACACACACACACACACACACACACACAAATTTATTATATTTTTAACATTAATTATATTAATGAAAAATACATAATGATATAAGCTAAAATTATATGAATACTGAATACATAATAATGATGTAGAATAAACTAATATCAATAATAAGATAATGCATTAAAATAAACCAAGACAATAATAATTATGTGAAGATGCCGTGCTTTTGGAGAGTGAAGAGCAACATCTCACATCTCACCTATTCTTATGATGTGCACAACAATGTAGACATCCTTTCTCAGATCACTGCTTCCCAAATCCTGAGAATGAAGAAAATGAAAATTTTATCACAATCTTTCCCTGACGGTTCATTGTCACGACACAGGGAGGAACAAGTTATGTATTCACTCTGCAGGGCAGTGACTCAGCTCTGATGTGCTCAGGTGACGTGGTGAGGCGAGTGGGTCGTAAACGCTTTACACAGCTTTACAAATGACCAGGCTGCACACAGAGAGTCAGTCAGGGCCAGTACTCACCACAAAGAGAGTGCATTGTCTTTCTGTCTTCTCTGGCGACTTGGGCACTCCACTCTTATTCAGCCTAACAAAGAACCTTTCACTGCAGAGGGAGAGAGGGAGGGAGGGAGAGAGAGAGAGAGAGAGAGAGAGAGAGAGAGAGAGAGAGAGAGAGAGAGAGAGAGAGAGAGATGTTTCAGAGTGATGGGTGAAGGGAACAGCACATGATTCAGAGAAATAGGACTTGCACACTAAATCAAACACCCCAAACCAGATTTATCCCAGTGCAACTAACATTTCATAGCCTTTATCAGGTCGTGTGTTTGCCCTTTTCATTGGCCTATTTCAGATGTCCAGCCTTGGACCTGAGCATGGGGAGTGGAGAGGGTGTGGTGGTGAACATCGTTTATCTAACCTCTACCATAAACAGACAATGTAATGACATATAACATCTCTACTAGAGAGAAATAGACAGATGGTAATTTTACTCTTTGTAAAGTTGTAACAAAACTCATTCAGAGCATCCCGCTCAGTGAATGGATCCTATTCCTCTGATACATGTCTGGCAGCTCCATATTCAGCATCCTTCCCCCAGTATACCAACATCTGTCCTTCATCACTCCCAATGAAAATCATATATATATATAAATAAACAAATACGTAAACAAGACCTTTCATGGGATGGCTGACAACAAGATCCACCACACTCGGTTCCTCCTCACAGCTGAAATTAAACATTAATTGGGTTGGAGCATACTGTGGTTTCTCTCAGAGATGTCCCAACCCACACAATGGGCTATCAGCATAAACTGTGAAGGGTAACCACTAAAAGCGGACTGTGAAGGTTTTCACTCAAAACCTACCAGGCTGGGGGCTGCTGTTATTTGTCTGTGGTTGTAATGGTGATTAGAAACCATAAGTAGCAGGGTATGTGAAGGCCATCGCTCCATCTATTGCTTACTGGACGTCAAATGTCTCAGAGATGATGACTGAGGGTCAAAGGGTAAGCACGCGGAAATATGAATCTATCAGTTGAAACTACATGTATACAAACAATATAACAGAGGCCTCCATTTGTGCTTGCCTGCATCATTGCTGAAAATAAATAAATTAAACACACACACACACACACACACACACACACATATATATATATATGTGTGTGTGTGTGTGTGTGAGAGATACATACACACACATATATATATATATATATATAATAAAACTAA
>OMLC01096373.1:0-18900 GCA_900302585.1 Regalecus glesne | reverse complement strand
CTCATCTGCCGGCAAGCCTTTTCTACAGTTGCCTCCAGTCAGCCTTAAGGAGCGACACAAAAGCCTGGAGGAGAAAAGCAAAAAAACAGAGTGAGAGAGAGAGAGGGGGAGAGAGAGAGAGAGAGAGAGAGAGAGAGAGAGAGAGAGAGATGTGTGGTGGGGTCACATCTGCCCAACTTGAACTTTTCCCTCCTGTCAACAGGGTACAGTGGTGTACCGCTTTGCTTGCATTCACACTAGGGACCTGGGCCCAGATCCGGATGTACTTGATCCCAAAGTCCAGTTCGTTTGACAAGTGTGAACCCTGTAAAAGTGGTTTCAAGTCTGTCTCGTGTACACGAGTACCGTTCGCATCAGGCATGAAAACAATCGTACCAAAACTTGGACGTGGACTACCATGCTGCAAAGAAATTTTCCAAATCTGCTTGTCCCCTCCAAAGTCTGCGTATGTGCCCTGTGCCTGCTGAGCTCATGTGCGCATACATGCAAGTACACTCGGGTACGGAATTACATGACTAATGTGAAAGCCAATCCCAATCGTACTCAGGAGCTGATGGCCCCAAGGGCATCACTTTAATAGCCCTGCACACAGACTGGCCAGACCGCCTGGGTAGGCTAGAAGAATCGGACTTTATGACTAAGCCTTAAGGGGAGAAGTAACCCAGGGCTGAACTCAAACCTGTAAAGTGAAGCACCTTGGTGCTTTCTTGGATTTGTTGTGCGATTATTCACAGCTTTGTGTCTTTTGTGTGGAGATTTGCTCCATCCTGCTTATCTTGGGTGGGGTTGGACATTCCTGTCGTTTGGACAGGTCTGTGTTGTACTGAGGCCCACAGTGGATCCCTGCCAGGCTCAGTTTAAAGCCAGAGACAGATGCTGTGGAAAATGTATTAGCATACCACTAGTGTGCATGTCTGTGTGCGTGTATGTATGCACATGCACAAGCTTCTCCATGTGTTTATAGATGCGTATTGTAACGCATATGCCCTATGTCATTTTTGCACAACTGTGAGCCGTATTTATATTTATCCATGCAAGTTTTGCTATTCTAATCGCTCAGTGCTTTTTCTGGAGAAGCACGTGTGGCAGATTAATCTATGTTTATGAAGGATTTGGTAAATGTATATGATACCTTGTGTATGCAGCCACATGTCCTCTTTGCCTTGAAGGAAACTGCAGGTGTTTGGAGCTTGTACTGAAGAATTTCATAGAGATCTACATGTGCATGTTTGCCTTTGTGTGTCCATGTATGCGCACACATTAGACATCTTGTGCATTTTTGTACACGTATGTGTTTACATATAGTTTCTTGTGTATGTATATGCATGTGTGGACCACCCAAAGCCTTTGAGGTTGTAACAATAACAGGTCTGCTTCCTCCCAGTGATAGGCCAGGGGTTCTAATGGTGAGGCTGTAGACAGCACAGACGCTATCGCTCTATGTCACAACAGTGGGGACCCCACTGTTTGGTGGACTTGTCAGAGTTATGGGGAAGTTTTTTTTCCATCCCTGGCATTTATATCTACATTCTGCTTCCCTCGCATGAAAATCCTGAAAATATCATACTGGTTTCACTTGAGAATAAAGTTGGTCTCCCCTTGGAGAAACGACTACATCATGCTTGTGTTAACCCACCCATATTACTCATTTCTGAATTTGCTGATGCAGTTATTATTTTTTTCTCTTATCAGAGGTTTGTTTTACATATCATGATCAGTCCCCATGTTGTAGGGGTGGACATGGATGTAGATGGAGCTTGGGGGATCAAGGCAAGATGCCCTGCCTGATAACCTACACTGGGTTCGAGCCTGAAACATATGGCTTTTTTCTGATATTGTTGTCCTGCGAAACCTATTGCTTTTATGAAACAAATAATATTTCTTTTCAGCTTAAGGGTTGTGCAGCAACAAAGTCCTGCTTAGAGAATTTTCATATTTGTGACTTTTAATTTCAGGATTCTTGTCCCCTCAGTGAGTGCAAACACACTGGGGTAATTAATATGATAATATGTGTGGTGGCATAAAGTTTTCCAGGCATCGGTATGAGCCATGTTAAATTGAGGGTCTGATTGAGGTTTTGACTGAAAAACACTGAGGAGAGGCATAATGCAGTCTCTGTCAGTGCCTGGCTGGTGAAACGGGGAAATAATATTTGTTTTTTTGGAGGGAATGACACTTTGACCACAGCCAGAACTATTCTTATATACCCAGATATGTAAATAAAATATTAGCTCTGTTCAAGCCGGTGCAATGTTTGCTTTATGTGGAGCAGTTCAGAATTAATACAGAACATCGCCTCATCTTCAGCTCCCGGATCATTCCACCATATCTGATCCTATCCACCAAGCTAAGAAAACAGTCCCAGATAAGAGGCAACAGACTTCTCTGCATATAGTAAACAAACCACAACTCTTATGTCTATAGCTTTAGCTTGATGAGTTATTGATTTATTTGATGAAGAGAGAATTCCATTGCTGTGTTCTTAATGGTTTGAGACATTTTTCTGGTGGGATTCTTCATGCAGTTTGCTCAACACCCAATCCTCTGATGTGCTGTTCATGAGAGAGGCACTGATTTATGGTCCTAAATGATAGTGGAGCACTCACAGGTGGTTAACCAGTGTGTGCCATACGCCACTCAGATGCCCATGGCTCCCAGTCCGCCTTGCTATGTCTAGACAAGGTAAATGCCAGCCTTTATAGGCTTGCCGAAATGACAAAACAAAGATGATTGATGTCGGATCATTTAAAATGATTGACAAGTGACAGGGTTTTGAGGCTGAGGGGCAATGGAAGGTGACGGCCTAGGAGACAAAGCACCTGCAGCACCTTTAGTTTCCACCTGCTCAAGCTGTTAGACGATTGTCAACATAAACACTGCTTGTAAATGTCAGGCGTTTGGGGATACAGTGATATAAAAGGCATTTATCTCCACTGTACTTGTGGTTCAAAAGGGAACTTTCCCCTCTGCCAAAAATAGCATCCATGACAGAGCTGATGAATCATGCTGGTTTGAAGGAAGATAACAAAGGCGCTGATGGCTTCCAAGGCAGAGCATAAAAATGGTGGTTTTGATTTGTTCAAGTATCCCCAGATCCCCTTTCTCTTTCACAGACCCTGGCATAAGGATGTGTCAGTGTAGACAGTCTGGGGATGGGGGTGGTGTCGGGGTGTTTTGATGATTACTGTTATTGTCATTATTGATGTGTTCTCTTTTTTTGTAGCTGGCGTTTGGTTGTGAACAAAGTTCTGACTTGGGCCATATTCCCCAGGGTACCATAGAACCCTCAAGATAGGATTTATTTATTTATTAGAATTTTTTTTGGGGGGCTGCAGTAGCTCAGGGGTAGTGCATGTGCCTCCAAGTCAGGCATCACATGTTCAATCCAACCGCAGAGCGTGAGGAAGACATCCATCTTTAATCCCCCATGCTCAGCAAATGTGAGGCATACATTGGAAAGTACCTGAGAAGTCACTAGACTAGAAAAGTGCTGTATAAAAATGAGTGTTTTGGGGGCAGCATAGTACAGGAGGTAGGGTGATCAGCTAGTAATTGGAGGATTGGTTATTTGACCCTCAGTCCCTGCAGAAAGCTTGTCACTGTGTCTTGGAGACACATTGAACCCCAAACTACTTTTTGGGTGCTCTGACTGATTATTGCTCCTGTATAGTAGGATGGGCAAAATGCAGTGGACAATCTTTTTTGTATGCATGTACAATGACATAAACAAAGCTTCTTCTAGGATTGGCACTGGATGACAGGTACCAATACTGTCATTACAGCAAGCATAGACTGCATTTGTATATGACACTTCCTTTTTACTTCTCCTCCAACCCACATATGGGTCTGTCTCTCTCTCCTCTCTGTCCTTCTCGCTCTCTCTCTCACACACACATTTTACTTAATTTTTGCTCTCTGGTGTTTTATTAGCTTCTCAACACAGTATCCAGAGGGATCTGGTGATCTTCCTCTTTGTTAACAACATCATCATAATGTAGCCTCAAACACTTTCCTCACTTAACTCATCATTAATTTAATTTAATAGGTGTGAGTCAGGAACACATTAGCCATATGGCCCACCCGTCATTTCTTACCTGTCGTTTGCAACCAGATAGGAGTCATGAAAAATCCTTTCAAGCTGCCAATTACATCAATTTTCAAAGGCCAAAGATGCATTTATTTAACCCATCCTGTCATAACGAGAGAATGGTAGGGCAATACCTCAGTAAAGCAATGTGAACTGGTGAGATAGCAGGCAAGCAATGGTTCTTTGTGCTTATACCACGATGCCAAGGGGAGCGGAGTTTCACTACACTCCCTTTCTTTGCACATAACAATGGTTTTATACACTGTCTCAGTATGGGAACTACAGAGCCAACAGCTCCACTCTTTCTCTGTTCATACTCTTGAGAAATGGAATCCCTCTCAATCTGTGAGTGAGGCACACGACTTCTGCCTAAGGTTAGGGTAACAGGTTCATTGCATATCAGGGGCATCACATTGCAGCTGTGTGTTTAGCTGCCAGGGCATGGACCTGGCAGCTTTGACAACTTTTCTATGTTACTTTGCGTAGAAGTTGAGCCACAGGTATATCTCACAGTCCAATGGAGATAACCTCTGAAACTTATGCTCACAGCCACGAGTGTATAGGCGGAAAATGGAATTGGAAGATTCAGGTGGTGGTTTGAATTTCAGAAAGCTCCCTGTGGTACACCCATTTCTCATGTCAGACCTGAAATTATGAAACAAATGTATGCATTTATTTGATTTGCATACAATTTGTGTTTTCAAATGCTGTAGTATATCAAATTAGCATAGCACGTTGACATATTTAAATGGAGTAATGTATTCATTGTCCACTAGGGGGTAGGCATTTAGCATATTTTGAGTGCCCTCTTAATATATTGCACTGCCTTGGATCGATTTGACCAAGTGGCTAGAGACATTGTGAATATGGTCACAAGTTGACTGAGGTGTGAAGATGTTTTGTCATTGTTTTGTTTGCAAGTGAAGAAACTGCTCATAAGCTATTACACTGTCATTATCTTCTCTGCTGTACCTCCAGCCACTGCGCACTTTGTATGAGAGCTGCTCTTCAGCACAACAGAGCGTGACGGAGGAGACTTGAAACTGAAAAGTACCACAAGGACCCTATCATTACCTCATCATTGTCAAAGTGTCTTTTATTATAGCCTCGATAGGCCTAAACTCTGCAGCCTTAGGTGAGAGACAGACAGATATGGTGTGATTATGTCTCAAATATGTCAAGAAAAGATTATTTGGGTAACGGCTTTCTTCAGGGTGGTGCTAGATGATCATAGGTAGGATCTGAAGGTAAGCAAGGAATTTGTAATAGTTATCCTACCTTCAGTCATTGCTGATATTTTATATTTATCTATTCTCCATCTCTTTATTCTCTGTATGCACCATTTGTAGTTGACACAGTTGCAATTTTGTTGCTCTCGCACAATGACAAAGTTCTTGAGTCATGAATCTGTATGGCTGTACGCCATCAGCATGATCACTTTGGCTTTTTGAAAGGGAGCTGAATTCAAGGCATTCGTTTTTACATGATGACTCGAGTTGGCATTCAGTATACATGGGTTTGCTGGTGCGCACAGACAAACTGAAATTGAGGGAAAGAAAACGACATCAGCAAATCAACATTAACTGCATAGGATCTTTTCAAAAATATTTTTGTGAAATGTTTAAACCCTGTGAAACTACTCGTTAATTTCTATTGATAATTTTCTTTATTGGGAGTGTCATGGTAACAGTCAAACACATACATGCACACACACCTACATGCTGTATAAATGCGTTCCCAATAACCAGTACTTATTATGCAGGATTTGTCAGACTTTCCACATGGAGTATTGCATGATTTCCTCATATCAGTGGGCTGATAAGCTTGATTATCTTGGCCACATTGTCTCATTTTATATGCATTCACATCATAATGTCACTGCAACAAGAATTCTTAGAGCCTCTCAAGTGCATACAGATGTAATAATATATCCCACATACAACATTTAACATAAAAAATATTATAAGGGCCCTCGAAATTTCCCCCCTCTTTTGTTTGACGATCCCAAGCATTAAGTCAAGTGAATGTAGCCTCTAATATCCTGTGTGTGTTGGAAGGGAATGGTGGGGAGGAGGGGGACACGTGGGCCATCTGATATTTTCAGGATGTGCCTGCAGATTTATGAGGTCCTGCACTTCATCCACGCTCAGCCTACTGCTCACCCTCCTCCAGGAGCTGTGGATATAATTCTGAGGTTCCCTCTCTCCCTTCCCTCTGTACAGATCCCACCACACCACCGCAGTGTGTGTCCATGCATTGTGCACAACCCCAGAACATTTTTGTCCCATTGTTCACAGAACCACAGTTCTCCCATTGTCCCCATTTCTGTTAGCCCATTGTCACACTTTCCAACTTGGACTCCCTGGAGAAATCTCTTGGCGTGTGTTGGCTGAATTGAAGCTTTTGTTGGCAGGGCTCTGGATTGTATTGGCAGCACATTGGAGCTTCAGTTCAAACAAAGGCTGTTGCCTGCTGCAGGTCAAGGTATATTTTTTGGGCTCTTCAATGACACCAGCTGTGGGGATTGACAGAAAAAGCCTGGATTTACCTGCTCTCCATTGAGGGCTGTGAGGGATATTCCTATTTTTTCACAAGAAACTCCATCCACACGGAGCACTGGGTATTTATCATTTCATGACTAATTCTGACATTGTACAATTAGTCACACTGAGCAGTCCCATTTTTTCCGAGGTGACCCAGATCGCCCTTTGACTCTTGACATCATTTCATTCCTATTCACATGATTTAAGGCATGCACTCATTCAGAAGACAGACCATGGAAACCTGCTACTACTCCAATGGATACGCTGATTTCATACCCATGAAGCGAATGTCATTATAGCTGATGAAAGATGCATAACAGTGTATCGTGCTTGTTTGAGTACGCATTTTCACTGTGAAGACGTACTGGTATGTTTGCAATAACGCCAATCCGTCTTCATTTGTGTTCGAACTTGTTGAACTCCATTTTCTAGATTTGAGCTCCACTGATTCACACATCAGAGAGTTTGGATGGGTGCCATTCCTAATTCACTCAATTTTTCCAGCCACGGTCCCCATCTTGAGCTGCTTTTATAGCATGATCTCAGTTAGGTACAAAAACAATCCTTTTTATGTTAACATCTGGGCTTCAACAGACGTCTTACAACCTGTCAGAGACCCAAAGTATGGGTGTATATTTTTATTGATGGGGGGTGTGGGGGGTAGGGCGCTCATCTGTCCATCCCCTCCAGCTGTTTGAACATGTCAATGCGCCATCAACGCGAATGACACAATATGTGTGCATATGTACCTGAATGTGTGCCCGCATGCAAGCATTTGTAGACTTTTGTCCTTTGGTAGCGCCCAGCACCTGCAGTTGGATAGCCAAGGCACCGTTGACCCTGGCTGCATGTGCTAAAGCACTCACATTTGCAGCTGCACTGAAGGTCACCAGTGAGGGCTGGGTGTTGCTTGACCTCGAGTTGGGTGTGTTAAACCACTCATAGTTGTTATTATGAGAGCAGAAAGGGAAGAGAGAAAGACGGGGAGTAAGGCAAAGCTGGGCTGAAAAGATGGAGAGATGGACGTAGGTAGAGAAGCTACAGAATGTGGATACCCAGCTTAAACTTGAGGCAGAGGACGAAATTAATAGAGGAGTATGACCTTTTGTGATTTTCAGCCATTATAGAGAAAATATTGGACCTGTGAGAGAACTGCAGAGGGCAAGGTGCTCCACTGACTCTGTTTTGGAATGGTTATGGAACAATACCCTCTCTATTCCTGTCCTCTCTGACAGATGGTATTTGGAGGCAGGTTGGTGGCTCAGGAAGATCCAATCATTCCATTTTTATCTTGGAGAATGACAGTGATGTAGTTGCCCTTGGAAACAGAGGAGGAATCGAGTGCACCTGGACAAGCGCTTTCTCATTCCACAGCGAGTCAAGTGGCCTATGGTGAACCATGATATTAAACCAATATCTTTTTGCTCAATGGCACCTCCTTATGTCTTGGATTATGGACATATCAGCTACCAGAGATCTATATCAGTCAAAATAAACTTATTTAATAATGCACAGTATGGACCATCTTTAACTCTGACCAAGTGTGTCTGCTGCTGAAACTGTGTCTTCAGTCTACGTACTTCTCATATAAGGGGCAATACTACAGGCAGAAACATGGGTGTGCTATGGGTTCCCCTGTTTCTCCTATAGTGGCTAACTTGTACATGGAGGAAGTAGAGAAGACGGCTCTGGCTTCATATCCAGGGAATCCACCTAGTTACTGGTTCAGGTATGTGGACGACACCTGGGTTAAAATTAAATCCCAGGACGTACCACAGTTCACTGAACACATTAACTCAGTGGACGCCCACATCAAATTCACAAGGGAGGTAGCTAAAGATGGCGTGTTGGCTTTCCTAGACTGTGAGGTGAAGGTTGGTGTTAGGGGGCGGTTGATTATAAGTGTGTACTGCATTCCCACACGTACGGACCAGTATTTGCGGTTCGATTCCCACCACCCTCTGGAGCATAAACTGGGAGTAATCAGGACTCTGTACCACCGGGCTGACAACGTCCCCACTGACTCGGTGGCCGGGGAAGGAGAGAAGTCCCATATTAAACAGGCCCTGGTTAAGTGTGGTTACCCTAACTGGGCATTTGTTAAAGCCAGGAAGCCTCCCAGACAGAGCTCCGGCCAAGTGGAGGGAGGGGAGGAGCCAAAGCGTAGACCAGCAGTGATTCCGTATGTGGCGGGAGTGTCGGAACAGTTGAGACGGGTATTTTCAAAACATCGTGTCTCAGTTGCTTTCAAACCCCTGAACACACTGCAGCAAAAGTTGGTCCACCTCAAGGATCGGGTCCCCTGGCACAAACAGAGTAATGTAGTGTACACTGTATTAATTGCCAGGAGGACTGCAGTGACTTGTACATCGGGGAGACCAAACAGACGCTTGCAAAAAGGATGGCACAGCATAGGAGAGCCAGCACGTCTGGCCAGGACTCTGCGGTCTACACCCATCTATAGGCTAGTGGCCACTCCTTCAAGAATGGTGATGTTCACATCCTTGATAGGTAGGAACGCTGGTTTGAAAGGGGGGTGAAGGAGGCCATTTATTCCGAGGGAACGACTATCTTTGAATAGGGGTGGTGGCCTGAGAGTACATCTTTTGGTGTCTTACAATGCCGTGATTGCAAATATTCCCCAATCCTTTGTGAATGCTGCTCATTGCCACTGAATGTGCAGTTGATCACCCAACTTGCATATGAAACCAGCATATTATTGTGTGTTATCAATGTTCTGTTTATAAGTGGGGGAATGTTTGTTTTCAGCTCAGACTGAAGAAGTCACCTGGTTAGTGACGAAACGTTTCTAAATAAACTTCTGATTCAGTTGAACGGATTCACCTCTTTTTTGTGATTTCCATACCTGGATTATTGAGCATGCATCAAGACAATGCACAGCATGGCCTTAATGGGTTACCGCAGAAGAAGAAGAGAGACATTGAACTTGGAGAGGCATACAGATAGAGAGGTAGGGCTTTAGTCTCTTTTCCATTCTTTGCATATTGGAACAAGTCATTAGGAAGAACTCTTTTCAGTAGGTGAACAGATTTTTGAGATTAAATATAGCAGTTTGAGGTGCAGATCAGGAAAGGGATTAAGGAGGGGGAAAAGGAAAGCCAGGGATACCAAGAGGAATACAGTGATGACTAAGGGCAGATGTGAGAGGAAGGCCCGTTAGGCCCATTTCCCCACTGACTAAATCTGTAGTTTTTAGCCGTCATGCACATCAGCACCCAGGCAGCAAACTCGGATCTAATGCGGCCTTCAGATTCAAGTATGAACCACTATTTGATTCTCAGTTGTTGGTTTTGTTCCTTCCTCTAGTTCTTGGTTAGGGCTCATGCTCTAGCCATTGCTCTTACTTTATGACTGGTGAGGGATGAGGCTGGTGAAGAGAGTGAGTTCTCAGGGTTTGGGGAAGGGGATGATGATGAAGGGAGAGTTGCGTGGGATTAGTTCTCACTGGCATGTCTCTCCTAGATGTGTGTTTGGACAGACTGTGGGGTGTAGATAACATGACATCATCTGAAGAAGATAATGAAGAAACCACAGTATCTTGTTACGATGCCGCAATCTATTAACTTAAACCAGTGTTCAGTGTTCTTGGTTCCTTTTAAATTCCTTTTTGAATGACGACCTTTTGATAGACTTCATTTGACATAGTGGCGAGAAGGGATATGCAGACCATATAATATGCAATCAGAGACCCAAGGAGGCTGAAAGAAGTCAAAAAAGCCATGGTTCTCATCAAGAACTTGAATTATTTTCCTTTTTGAACTCCACCCTGCAAAAAGTCAAAAGTATTGTAATGAGGTGCTCATTAAAAACAATGAGAAAATACATTCACATGTGTCTATGCACATACAGACCCACTCATGCTTGCATGTATGTACACACAACACAGAAACTGAGGCAGTGTTTGCTGCCATGTGAATACAATTAATTTCGATTGCTAACCTTCATTCCTAGTGTATGATATACCTGACTCATCTTCTACTCTGCAATAAGTAAGAATGGGCCCAAGTTACACCCAGACCTTAAACTTTTGCCTTGTGGTGGTGTCACAATAATTCAAAGTCCACGGATATAGGTGCAGAGCCATGGCTTAAATTAAAATAGGCAATGGCCAAGCCAATGAACCTCTCAGCCTATTTTGAAATAAGATATTTTAGCCTATTGTAATGTAGATAACTGTTACTTTCAGGATAGTTTTTGATCCTGATGGCAGCGAATGTATCCCTCAGTGGCATTGACTGGTTTTATAAGGGTAAAACAGATCAGTATTCGCAAGGCCCATTCATTGCAGAAGGAGCAGCATGCAATCATCCGTACTTAATAGGGCCCATCTGCATGTGCATATTTGTAGGTGTTTAACTCTGCGAAAGACTGTACATGTGCATATGTAGAGCATGACCGGCAATCTCAGGTTTCAAGGCTGAGAACGTTTGATTTTGAAATTTTAATGTTTGCATTGGTGTCCTTGGTGAACTTTCTCTCTCCCTTCGTATGTGTGCGTACTTGTATACATATTTGGTATGTGAATATATTAATGTGTTCTCTGGTATTAAAAGCTGGTAACACTGACATCAGCTAACAGCCCGCGGCAACAAGGAGGTTAGGTGGAAAACCAGGACATGTATTATCAAAGACTTGGGTGTGTTTTCATTTGATTTGGATGTTTTTCAACCACAAAAAACATGTACCAGATAAAAAAGCTCTTGCCATATCCGTTACAGGGCCTCTATATCCATTACATATTGAATTCTTGTCATCATAAGATTTATTTTACTTGATGAAGAGAAGGACTTTGTGTCGAGAACTTTTCATTATGAAAGTTAATCAAATGAAGAAATATTTATTTATATATCCCCTGTTATTTAAACTGTAACCTGTGGCAATTTGAGCAACACAAAGGTGTGTATTGTATTGTAGATAGGTGCTTGACTTGCTGAACTATAATCCTGTGTGTAATAGGGTAATTGTGATGGCAGGTTCCACCAAAGTAATTCGTCCTGCCAAACTGGGTGGGTCATTTTTATTATGTGTGTTTCAGCAAGAAGTAATTGCCTTTTAAAAATGGACATATTGTATGATGTGTTGTCAATATTTTTGTATCAGGACCAAGGTAGTTTCATAATAGAGTGCGAGAAATGACAAGTGGGTTTGAACCCTCTGCGGGACATCAGGAATGGCATTCAGCCTTAATCCTTCAGCCTCCATCTAAGTCCATGTCCACCCCCACAACGTTGGGACTAATTATGATACGTATAACAGATACCTCTCTTTTGCATGAGAGGTCCATTTTTGCATGTCAGGATTGGGCCTCACATTGTAGAGGTGGACACGGATTTGGATGGGGATTTAAGAGCAGATTCTCTTCCTGACACTCCATGGAAGGATCGAATCTGCAGTATCTGGCTCATCATTTCCTGAACCACACACTCTACCACTGAGCTACCATGGCCAACTGTGGTTTTGCCAATCTTTTTGCATTTGTGATGTAATTATATGGGAGGAATGATGGTGGACTTTTATTGACGTACCTGAGCAATTGCGACATAAGGTTGGCCTCAGTGTCCATCACCGTAGTGTCTCCCAGACAGGCTGAGGTGTCATTCTCTAAAGGTTATGACATGCAATGCAACAACAGAGATCCCTTTCCATGTTATTATTTCAGTTTTGTTTGGAGTGAAGGGGCTCTGCACATGGAAGCTATTACCAAGAGGGGGTTACAGTGGGGTTTCCATAAAGGAAACAGGGGCTGGAGCCCATCTATGCACAATGCCCAGGGCCTTATTTTTTCCCAACGCTTCTCTTCCTCCAGAAGAGGGAAGAGGATACCCTGGGATTCCTCACTGGTCCTTTACCTTTGAGGGCACAGTACAAAATCTGGAACAAAATAAGTCTGAGGAGTGGATTTGTATATGAAATTGTGGAGGACAAGTCCTTTGTAAAGTCAGCTCCAGTTGAATTTCATGAAAAGACATTTTAAAAAAAGTGTTTTTTTCATGAAGGAGCATCTATAGTTTGAGGCCTCCCCTACCAGTTACCCCTCCAGTATCTCTAGTCAAGGACTATCTGTGTCTGTTCTTGTCCCTCCAAAGACGAGTCGCCAGGCCTTTCCCGGCCTGCCTCAGCCCAGTTCCTGCACTCAGTGGTGCAAACTTAGCTTGGAAATGCCTGGACAAGAGCAGATAGTCAGATAAATCTGGGCTCTCTGAAGACTTGGTAAACAGGACCAGATTCTATGGGGGATGGCAGAGTTGGGCCTTGGCTCACAAAAGACTCGGGCATTGACTCAAGGTACAAAATAATGCATATTACACGACCATTTTGATTGTTTTAAACTCATAGGGCAGTATGGTACACAGGAATTATAAAATTTCTACAAAACAGTGTTTAGTTTTCTTATGAGCCATTAAAGATGTGATAAAGTCTGCAACTTTATTGGCCTTTTTTGTAATGGAACTTACCCCGGACCTCTCCTCACACTGGTATGTTCTTCATTGTGCATCAGGATTCAAGGAAATAATTTCTTATCCAAAACTCACCATGGAGAGGTAATTTGAGAGACCGATATGCAAAGTCAGAGACTGATTGAGAAAGCGTCGAAACGCGAAACTAAAGATTGTTGTTTTTTTTGGTCAGTATGCAACTTGAAGTGTATTTTCCTGTTTTTGGACCAGCCTAGAGAACTGTGAAAACAACAGAATTGGTCAGTCTGTAACGACAGCAGTAGATCAGTCTGTGATCACTTGTTTCCATTGACTGAAGTACCTTTGGAATTTTAACACTTAGGGCAAGGGGATCTTAGCACGCTCTTATGCTACCTTTTAACACCCTGGGTGTATGCATGTAGATTGTCACCATGGTTGATTTAATGTTATGACGTGGAATGAGGACTGAAATGTCTGTATTGGGTGGTTCTATTTGGATCTGTGCTTTATGTAGCTTACTTTGAGGGGTTATATAAAGAAGGACGCCGAATGAGTCTGTTTGAGGTAAAAAAAAAACAAGTTTCCACATGCGTTGGGATCATGCCCCTCTCTCCAAGAGTGCAGTCACAAAAACAACACCCTTGCTCTCTCACCACTCATTCTTCCAGCGAGCCAGTCAAGTCCTGTGTATTTCAGCGTGGTTCGAATTCATCCACTCTCACTGCGCACTCTAGTATCAAAGTCTGGTGTTGTGGACCTAAGCTGTCCACGTTCTTACAACCCTTTCATGGTCTTATTGTTCCCTTGGCACATGGTGAACACTGTACTTCATTATTTCATAATTTTATCTGCTGGAGATGTTTTTTCTATCTCTCACATGGAGAGATTAGCTATCCCTGCCTTGTGCTTGCTTGCACATTTGATCTTTTGTCTGTGTAGTGATTGGCCCTTGGAAAGAGCACGGGTGGCCATAGAGAAATGGACCACTCTGCGTCTTGAATTTGAGGAGATTTATTGTAATAATCAGGTTGTGAGCGGTCATGGCCAGGCCAGCGACATATGGAAGTACGCAGTGGTAATAACCATAATAGGCCTCTTTTATAAATGCTGACATTTGGTGTAGTCTCTCATTAAAATGGATGGGAGCCCCAGTGGTCCTACTTGCAGATAAGTTCAGCACTCCCCAGCTGGAGATGTAGGATGGCTTGCGTTGTACTTCTTAGAGGTTCTCAGTTGTAACCAACTTTTCTTTGGTAAGCTGTTCCATTGAGTTTCTGCTTCCAGAGAACACAGACCGTTCCACTGGAAACAGTTTGGGGTTAGCGGCAGACTGAAGCATAACTGGCCTCTGGTTGTTCCCTCGCTATAGAGCGGTGGGTTCTTGAACCTCAAGTCAGACTATTTTAATGTTCCAAGTAATATGTTACTGGAAAGCATAGCACTGCATAACCCCATAGATTTATGTCTCTAAAGACATAAAGACAGCTATGCTGAAAAAAACCCAAACCATGGCCCATTCAATACGTAGCCGCTACTTTGATTAAAGGTGATATATCTGTCCTGTGTCTATGGTTCCTCTGCTTCAAAGTGTATTACAGTGAGGGCAACCCATGGATAAGTACTTGTGCTGTGTGGTTTGCTTCAACACACACTCCTCCTTCTTTTGCCCTATCCCAGACCTCAGTAGGAAAGATGGACATTGCCTCACATTAAGAGCTGTATTCCAGACTACCTCATCTCCCAACCCAGTGCAGGTTTTTACATTAAGACAGGAATTCGGAAACGGCGCTGACAATTTAGATCAGGACAACATGAAAGATGAATCGTTAGAGAGGGAGAGAGAAACAGTCTGTTGGTGGCTCAGTAACTATCAGTATGTGTTTAGTTAATGTCCGTGTACTGTGGAGGTTCTTATTATCTTTTTAGCAAGAAGAGCATTAAGTTTCTTATGAACAACACGTTTTACTCTAAATTTTGTAGATGGGAAGGGCTTTATTAGATCTCCCCTGTCTAAAATGAATATTGGGGACACATGTAGAAATGTCATTGTTTGAAATAGAGCCAGACTGGGTCTGCAAGCATTATTACTCATGTTAAGGTTCACGCTCGCTGTGTGTGTGCGAGGGTACTGGGCGACACCTGATGTGAAGTCATATACACACACCACTGGATATTTTCATTGTGGTGGGGTTGATTATTGTTTCATTATTAAGAGCAGATGCATTGGTTGGTCTTGGGTTTGGGTTTGCATCCAGGGAGCTCCATATAGGAGCAACGACTAACTTAGCTTTTGGTGTAGAAGCGTTGCGTTTCATCCCAGGTTGGGAGCCTTCGGTTAACCTCTGACCTAAAATGGGCATTTTTATGCTCTTTTAATGCTGATGAATGGGGCTGCATCTAACTGCCTTAAAAATGGAGGTGGTAAAAAAAATCTTCATCTAGGTGAGGGGTCTATTTTTATGTCCTGATTAGGCCTCACATTGTGGGGAAGGACATTAATTTAGATGGAGCAAGGGGGATTAAGAGCAGATCCCCTCCTTGACGCCCAATGGTTGGATCAAACCCCTGATGTCAAGCTCGTTATTTCTCTAAGAGTTTGCTCTACTGCTGCACTACAATGGCCCCCTATGATTATCATCTGGGTGCCTCTCTAAAACTATACACAGGACTAATAAAGATCCTCTAAAAAGTAAAGGTTTATCAATAATTATAGCCAATTATTGACGACTAGCTAAGCCTTTACGACAAGTAGTCAACTTCGAGAGGTCTACATCGAAACTTAGAAAGACTACAGCTTCAATGGTAATTTACGCCCTCCTCATTTGAAATTGTTATTTGCCCCATCCAGGCAGTAGGTAAATCTCTACAATATCCATGAAAAGTGATAAGTGCTAGAAGCCCACGCCATACATACTTTGAGCCCATAAGTCATCTTAAGAGTACCTTAAGCCTCCGTCCTTCTCCGCATTCCTGTGCCACCCAGACTCTAAATTACTGTAAACTAAACCAAAGCCACACCATGGCAACGGAAGGGTGTCAATTTGGACAGGAAAGAATTTATTTAAATGTGACTTGGGTTTCTCTGGCTCAGCTCCCTGGTGGGGATGTGGAGAGGGGCTGTATCTGGTTACTCTGTCCCTTGACGTATTTGCCACATGCACCCCAAACAATGGCCGATTCATCCATCACTACGTCTGTCTGCTGCAATGGCCAGAGACTAACAGGAATGGGGAAAAAAACAACTCATCCCTATGTAGAAAGAACGAGAACCGTTGGAGAAACATGCAAACATCCCAAAAATACATGGTGATTTATAGTCATCCCAAACTTGGGCATGAACATAAAAGTGCAGACGGTCAAACAGGGAGACGTTCCATTGCCAGTGAAAAACAACATTAAAGAAGATGCTTACCTCATGCATTACTGTTAACGGATTGCAAAACGGTGGAACAAAGAATATGTGATTAATGCAGAATACTTCCAGAAAATCCAATCATACTGTGTGAGAAATCTTAACCTGTGGTGTCTCTCACCAAATACTTAAAATGACCTTACCCTTACAGATACTTATAGGTCTCATATTTCTGTATCCCAGCCCCCAGCACTATCTGGGAGGCCCTGCCGTGGAGCCATAACCCACATTTCATGTACCTCAAAGAAGGGAACCACCTAGGCTTGTTTTTTCCCGTACTCCATACCTTATTAGTTGCTCTCTCTCTCTGTCTCTCTCTCTCTCTCTCTCTCTCTCTCTCTCTCTCTCTCTCCCTCTATATCTCTCTCTCATAGACATGCACACAAAATTATGTACACAACTGTGAAATTGTTTTTACTTTGGTAGCACAGAAATAATTGACTCGCAGTGTTTCTGCCAGGACACATCAGCTCTGTAGGAGCAGTCACAGCTGGATCAGGTCACACTCCAGAATAATAAACCCACAGTGGGGCAATGTGTGGGAGCTCCCACTAGACAGCCCCCCCATTCTTGTGTTCCTCCATCCTTCAGTTCCTCTCTCCCTAGCCTGAGCCAGAGAAAGAAGGTGATGATGGGCCCCAGTGTTCCCCAGTAGGCCTCTCTTACTGGTCCCACTCTGAATGGGTGTCTGTTCCCGACATCTCCATCTCTCATCACCACCCCATCAATCCCATGCTGCTGTGACCATCCCTGCAGAGACAGGGCACCGCTTTGTACTTCGCCTCCTGCCCCGCTACCCCAATACCTCAAAATACCATTGCCATGCATTAGGGAGTGACAGCTATCTGACAGTAGAGGCCCCCAAATGAGAGAAACTCAAGTCAAAGCCTGCCTCTATCCTCTTGTGCATACCAATGCCAACCAACAATAAGAAAAGCATGGACATTCTTTGCACTATCCAAATACACACACACACACAGAGAGAGAGAGAGAGAGAGAGAGAGAGAGAGAGAGAGAGAGAGAGAGAGAGAGAGAGACCGCTCGCTCGAGGGCCCTTTACCTTTCTTTCATCCACATCGGGGTCCCCTGACCCAGTAAACGGTTGCAGGATCAAGGCCTCCTCAGGGGGAAAAGGTGGATGTTATCATAGCATTCCAGCCCATGTGAAAGTATGCCAATTAGCATAACTTGAGAATGCAATATTTTTTTTCCATCTTCTTAATGTCAACCAGGCCTCACATGGCAGGGTTGTTGTTGTCATTGGCGCAGCTGTTGACGAAATAAATCGTGATTTTGTGTCCAACTTTATTTCACAACATAGAACAAGTGTAAGTTGTGTAGTCTGTGGCATGTAACCAATCTAGTCCGTGTCAAAAATGACAGGGTGGAATAAAAGTTGCCATGACATGACAGCAGTTCCAGTTATAGTTTTGCTGTAATTTTTCCCAGAGGTGTTTGGCTCTGAGGTGCTAGCTCTTACAGCATAATTACCGAGATGTCAGTTGATTTGTGATATGCTATTATAGGTAACGGATCTGGTTAGCCAGGCTAAATTCACTTCTGAGCTAAGCAGTTTGGCTGAACTCCTACAGTGTGTAGTGTGTTTGTCTGTGTATGCATGTGTCCATGCAGTCACCATGTGTTACATACAGGATGTGTATAATCACTTTTTACGTACTCCAGGGCCCATTTATATGTTACAGACAGGTTTGCTAGGGTTTTCCATTAAAGAAAATTTGAATTTCCAAATCTGTTAAAACATTTCTTCTGCGAAAAGCACCTACAACAAAAAGGATTATCATCGGTGCTCCTCGGGATTGAGTATGACCATCCTCCTTCTAGATCTTTGTGGTTATCCTTGAGGGAGGACGCCTGCATGTGACAGCTTTTATGTTAAGAGGCTGATGTACCTGCAGGCACTACATGGTCCTTTGCAAGGAGTGGCCAGAGTCTAATGGCATGGAGAACCAAGATAATTGGGACCTTTCCTCTGTCATAGCCTTCATCCGCCTTCACTGCCAATATGACCAGGACACAATATCCACCAGTTCCACCGTTGAGGTCTTTTTTGGATTGTGTTTTATCAGGTTCCTCTCCCTTGACCTTTCTGCCTTGTGTGACCCTACCGGGAGCCGAGCTCCGGAGGGCATAGCTCTTGGGATCATAAGTACGTACAAGCTTTACATTACATTACAGGCATTTAGCAGTTGCTCTTATCTAGAGCAATGTACATCAAGTGAGCAGTTATTGGTTCAGTGTCTTGCTCAAGGACACTTCGATATGCTATATGCAGGACCGTGGATCGATCCTGTAACCTTCCGATTGCCAGAAGACCGCTCTACCCACTGAGTTATGCCGCCCCACTCTCCACCACAGCATAGTGGTGATCAAAGACAACAAAATTATGTGTGGGGCGGC
>OMLC01096372.1:0-11916 GCA_900302585.1 Regalecus glesne | reverse complement strand
ATAATATATAAAACATATAAGTAGCCATTCACTGACTTTTTCCCTCAATCACTTGCAGGAAATTGTAAATGGACTTGTTCTTATATAGTGCTTATCTAGCCTGGTCCAGCAACCATTCAAAGTACTTTACTAAGAATGCCTCACATTTACTGATCATGGGGGGATTAAGGCCAGACGTCCTCTTCCCGATTCCCTGTGGTGAGATACAAACTGTTACACCTGACTTGAAGGCACAAGCTCTAAAACTGAGCCATGGGCCACTCTGATATGCTGTAGAGCCACTGAGTTCATTGAAGCTAACTGGTGTGCGTGTGTGCGCGTGTGTGTGATGAGGTGTCACAGAAGATTGAGAGAACATCAGCAGTTTCAGACTGGGAAGCCTGATTCTATGAGGCACATGGAGATTACCAACACATTTCCATTTGCTATGGATGCATGCTAATGAGCTGCTGTCTAGAGTTCTGTTGTAGTTAATGGTGATTATCTTATCGGGGTAGGCTGAGGGGATGAAGAAGGACTGGAACAGGAGAACTGAGATGAGAGAGGATTCATTTGGAATAGTGGTGGACACACAGGGTAAATGCTAGCAGTGTAGGGAAACACATCCATTAAGTGTGCATCCTGTATCTGATCCTAATGTTGGGAACTGAGAGGAAGACAGAGGGAAAGAGACCTGGAACATGTGAGGATAGCTTTGCCTAGTGGGGGTATTGGCAGCTGTCTTAGATCATCTTTCATACTCATCAATCCTAGATTTACCGTATGAAATCCTTTGAGCCCAGAAGAGGACATCTTTACTAAGCAATGTTCTCTCTCCTGAAGCCTTGTCAATAAGCATCTTCCTATCCCTATCTTCCTTTTATATTCTCATGTTTGGACCCAGTGAAGGCATTGACTAGCTATGTGCTCATTATGTATCATTATGTCTTGATGCATGCTCAATGATCCATGTAAGGGAATCACAAAAAGGTGAATCAGTTCAACTGGATCAGAAGTTTATTCAAAAATGTTTTGTTACGCAAACAGGGGACATCTTCAGTTTGAGCAGACCGCAGCATCCCCCCCCTATAAACAATACAATGAAACCACACAACAATCGGCTGGTTTCATATTTTTGTGAAACTAAAAGAGGTTGAATCGGATGATCTGGAGTGTTCACTAAGACTGAAGAGTTCTCCTTCAGTCTCAAGACGTCACCTGTAGTTTACTTCACACCTTGTATTCAGATCAACTGATTCAACCTCTTTGTGAAAGTTTAAATACAGTCTTCTGATTTAGGCTACTGATTACATACAATCAGCGGTTTACGTGTTATGCTTTAAGTGAGAGAACTGGCGTGAAAGTGTTTGACAAGTCTACATATTTTCCTGACTACTCCAGTGATCAGAGCTAGTGACAATATGGTGATAAATTCATCTGCAGGAGAGCTAGCCTGACATAGCCCTGCTAGCAAGCAATTACAGCCGTCTTCTCGTGGCTTTGAATGATCTTTATCTACCTTCTGCCACCAACTATAGAAGTGCAAGCATAGTGCTACAAACCCACAAACACGGACCAATACTTGCGGTTTGACTCCCACCACCCTCTGGACCATAAACTGGGAGTCATCAGGACTCTGTACCACCGGGCTGACAACGTCCCCACTGACTCAGTGGCCGGGGAGGAAGAGAAGTCCCATATTAAACAGGCCCTGGCTAAGTGTGGTTACCCTAACTGGGCGTTTGTTAAAGCCAGGAAGGGTCCCAGACAGAGCTCCAGCCAAGTGGAGGGAGGGGAGGAGCCAAAGCGTAGACCGGTAGTGATTCCGTATGTGGCGGGAGTGTCGGAACAGTTGACACCCGTATTTTCAAAACATGGCGTCTCAGTTGCTTTCAAACCCCTGAACACACTGCGGCAAACGTTGGTCCATCCCAAGGATCGGGTCTCCCGGCACAAACAGAGTAACGTAGTGTACGCTGTTAAATGCCAGGAGGACAGCAGTGACTTATACATCGGGGAGACCAAAGAGACGCTAGCTAAGAGGATGGCGCAGCATAGGAGAGCCAACACGTCGGGTCAGGACTCTGTGGTCTACATTCATCTACAGGCGAGTGGCCACTCATTAAGATGATGATGTTCACATCCTTGATAGGGAGGAATGCTGGTTTGAAGTGGGGGTGAAGGAGTCCATTTATGTCAAGAGGGAATGACCGTCTTTGAATAGGGGTGGTGGCCTGAGAGTACATCTGTCGGCGTCTGACAATGCCGTGAGTGCAAACATTCCCCAATCCTCTGTGAATGGTGTTCATTTCCACTGAATGTGCAGTTGATCACCTAACTTGCATATGAACCCAGCCTATTGTTGTGTGGCATCAATGTACTGTTTATAAGGAGGGGGATATTTGTTTTCAGCTCAGACTGAAGAAGTCACCGGGTGAGTGATGAAACGTTTCTGAATAAACTTCTGATCCAGTTGAACGGATTCACCTCTTTTTTGTGATTTCCATACCTGCATTATTGAGCATGCATCAAGACACTCTTGTAGTTTCCTGACTTGGATTACTGAGCATGCGTACAGACGTGAAGTTATACTGGGGAGCGTGAATGTTAAGCAGGGCATGGTGGGATATTAACATGGCTGCTCAGTCAACATCACATAGATAGATTAAGGTAGAAATGCTTCAGGTGGCCAAAGAGATTGTATGAGGGGAAATAGCCTATTTGCTCGGCTATGAGGAAATTGATAATCGTCAACACAGCCAAGATAAGAGAAGCACCGCCTCCCAAGGTCTTGTTTCCATACGTATGTGAGAACACATATGATTCAGCATGCATGGGTAGCATCTGTCTCCCATGATCCATGATCGTGCACACGCAGAGCCCATGGCGGAACGACGACGCTAAGCACAGCGTGTTACATGTCTGTGGTTGTTTTAGGCTTGGTGTAGCCCAAGGGGAGCTCAGTGGTGAATTATCATTATGAAGATAGATATCATCTGGTGACGGCTGGTAATTGCTATTCAGAATTAGCCTGGATATGTGCATCCTGTGCTTGGAGATGTCGTTCACGACATCTATGTTGATTAGTTACCATAGACACAATGTTGTCAAACCTCACTATTATGACGAATGGGAATTTGCTCAGCTGGACTGCTAACGAAGTGAAACGGAAGAGATTGTCCTACTTTGTCCTACTTTGGCTCAATGCCTTTGTTCTCATGCCTGTCTAAGCCTTTATGTATTTGTTTTACTGAAAAGCAAATGTGAACATCTGCTTGTCAGTTATGAAAGAATTGAACCTAATTCAGACACAGTGCATGTAGCTAACTCACCTGTTAGACTTAATGTCAGGGCTTGAACCAAGATGACTTACCACTGTGTAAGTAACCGTGGCAACCTTGGTAAGCCAAGAGTGTTTTGGCGGAAATGGTTCCTACTGAGTCTTCCATCTCAGAGAAAGTGTTGGAACTTGTCAATGGTAACGGACATGCTTTCACATGGAGCGTCCCTAGTCTAGTGACCACTCAAAGCACTTTACGATATATGGCTCACATTTACCGATCACAGGGGGATCAAGGCTGGATGCCTTTTCATGATACCCTACTGTTGGATCCAACCTGTGATACCTGACTGGAAGGTGTGTGCTCTACAGCTGAGCTACCGCAGCCAAAAATGAGCTTTTTACTGCAAACTGGAAGGACAGTTTCATGATACATCTATGTGTGTGTGTGTGTGTGTGTGTGTGTGTGTGCGCGCGCGCGCGCGTGTGGGAGGTTGATAGATTACAGGATTTGTCCATTCAACCATGGTAATGATCTGACTTCCTGTCTGCTACCCATTTACATACAGAATAGCAACAGGAAATAAGATATCTGTGCTACTGTGTGTTTATGCCCAGTGTGCTTGTTATGAATGTGTGTGTGTGTTTGGCTGCAGTGCTCCATGTACAGGGGTGTGTAATGCATATTTAGATCTAATTTCTAGAAAAATATCAGCAAACTCCCACTCATTTCTCCCATGCACCAGACGCCATATCCCACATTGGAGTGGTTTATATTTAATTTACCGGGAACCCGTCTTGAGCTTCATTTTTTTTCCATTGCACATACAAAATGTGACTTGTTGATAGATTACAAGACAATTATAGAGTTATGGCCTGGCAAGCTGCCGCACATAACTGTGACTGACTGAACACAGGGAGGAGACCAGATATGTCGTGTGACAATAGACTGAACATACATAAAGTTTATATTTAGAAATAGACTTAAACTTAAAAATAAACTTAAAAATAAACTTCTGATCCAGTTGAACAGATTCACCTCTTTTTGTGATTTAGAAATTGAGTTTCCACTGTAGCAGAAGGGTTATAGCTGATTGCAGTATAAAGGGGAGAGTCAGAGTTATGCATATCACAAGGGGATGGTAATGAGTGGGATTCATAGATTTGGAGACCACTGCAAAAACACAATGCATGCTTCAACAGTCAAGTCACAATGGAAAGTACTTCAAGTTGAAGTCTAGTCAGTGTGAGCCTGTTAATCCTCGGTACATCAATGGCTGTGTGTTATGTGTTGCCCTTGAAGGCCTTTTCCCTTAATTATATTGGATCAAATGCATAGAGTTATGTCTGCATCATATCACTTCACATCGTCTGCAACCCTGAATATTTTGACTATTGTTTTGTTAAGTTTCTTTTTGCTAAGTTGTTCAGGTTGTAAGGATTTATAAAATGCATTTGGCATGTACCCTCAAAAAGATGATTCAGATGGGTTAGGAATATGTTGTTGTTTTTGCTGTTTTGGGAGATACTCAACCAGCTCATCATCTGTCCTCTTTTCTTTTTCTCATCTATAAGCTATTATTAATTGGATTAGAAATTATATTTTCAAACATTCAAAAGACATTGCTGGATGGATGCATGCATGGGTAGAATGATTGTCAATATCCATTTGCTTTCCACTGTGGAAAGTGACAGAAGTCCAGACTATTGTATGATATAGTATACAGTTGCAATCGAAATTATTCAATCCCCACTGCAAATCAGGTTTATTAGTCAAATATACAAACTAGCAACTGTTCACAAAATAGAAATCAAACGAGAACATTTAAATAGCTCAACACAGCTAATATCGCAGGTGTTTTCTCCAAATTCCACAAAAAAAGGATGCTTCTGATGACTACTGAAGTTTGAAAATTATTCAATCCCCTCATGATGAACATCTTTGATACTTGGTAGAGCATCATTTTGCTGATATGACCTGCTGCAAATGTGATGGATAGCTAAACACTATCTTCTGGCAGCGTTCCTAAGGAATCTTAGGTCATTCCTCTTGGGCAAGGCCTCCAGCTTATTGATACTCTTGGATTTGCATGCTGCAACTGCCTTCAAATCCCACCATAGATTTTCAATGGGGTTCAAATTGGGTGACTGTGATGGCCACTCTAGTATCTTCTCGGGCTTCTTTGGAAATCGAGCCTTAGTGGACTTTGAGGTATACTTAGGATCATTGTCTTGCTGGAAGGTCCAATGATGCCAAACATTTAGTTTCCTCACAGATGCCATAACATTTTCTCACAGGATTTCCTGATACTTGCTTGAATCCCTCTTGCCCTCTACACGCTGCAGGTTTCCAGTACCAGAGGAAGAGAAGCAGCCCCCTAGCATCATTGAGCCACCGCCATGCTTCACTGTAGGCCCGGTGTTCTTCTCAGCGTATGTTAAATGAAAAAACCATCATGTTACACCATTTATTGCCCCCCTTCACTAATTTTCTATCCCGGTTTGATAAGATGTCAAGGTGCTTCTACCGACTCATAAAATCCTAAATGGGCTTGTCCCATCATATCTATCTGATCTCCTTAAACAGTCATTGGACCTTCCAGCAGGACAATGATCCCAAACATACCTCAAAGTACAATAAGGCCTGGTTTCACATGAAGAATGGTCTAAGATTCCTCAGGAATACTTCCAGAAGTTGGTGTCTGGCTATGCATCATGTTTGCAGCAGGTCATAACAGCAAAAGGGTGCTCTACTAAGTATTAAAGATGTTTGTCGTGAGGGGTGGAATAATTTTGAGACTGGAGTAGTCATTAGAAGCAGCATTTTTGTTGAATTTTGAGAAACCACCTGTAATATTAGTTGTGTTGAGCTATTTAAAATATTCTTGTTTGATTGTTTTTCGTAAACACCTGCTAAAAACCTGATTTGCAGTGGGGGTTGAATAAGTTTGATTGCAACTGTATTGGTGTGGTAGAGATAATGATAACAAACTGGGTACTAGTTTGGGTTTTGTCACCAGGTTCGTGTCCGTTCGTCGGCCATGATGCCCCTTAAGGCCACAGGGTCTGAGGTATAAAGACCTGAGATGAATATACAATGTTCTTCTTTTCTTTACATATGCAGCAACATGTAGAGGTGATACTATATGGTAAACAGCTCAGAGGTTTTCTACAAGAAAGAATAACATAAAAACAATGGTGGAATCTGTCAGTGTGCTACCTTGGTTGCAGAGTTATATCTTCAATATAAATGCAGGCAACCACTTTGTATCTAAACCCAATTGACACTCCTGGAAGGTGCCAACCAGAGGTAACAAATATTGGAACCTGTTTGAACCTGGCATGACATATTTAACAGACGTTCTGAATCAGGTGGGCCAAACGTTGTTAAATCAGTGTGCGTACAAAAGGCCACAATCAGCACGGACATGTGGTCACATAGTGAGAACCAAACTCTCTTTATATCAACTAAGCAGTCCTATCATCAGCATCAACACAGAGAAACACAATATTAAAGACAATGCATTAGACAAATACTCACTTTTCAAGCACATACAACTTGACTTGTGATGAAATTATTTCAATGCACAACCATACTGCGGGAACTGATGCACTTTACTTTTCACCGAACCTGGCTGAGTTGAACTGAAAATAGATTACCTTCTGCAAAACACCAACTCACTCAACCAAATTGGTTGCCTCCCCCTATCAAATTACCGGACAAATAAGGGATATTTAACAATACGTCACACCAGACATAGGAGCCACCTATAGGAACAATATTTCACACAACAAACTTAGGGTGTTTTCTGCACTTGGAGAAAAAAGGTTATGAAATCATATCAAAAATCCTAAAACTTATCCTGGAGCAGACATTGTATTGGATCGCTGTTTGCCCAATCCAAAGAGGAATATTGAATAGAAAATTCTAAAATAAGACAAAGACATGATAAATATGAGCTTTAATTATTAAGGCCCGAACATTAATGGATAATGATTCCCAAATCAGTCCCATGAGGGGAAATTTGGGTTTCTCTGCATTTTAAGCCATCTTATTGTATAGGAGCAGGTAGCTGCAAACATATGGTGCTCAAGGAGCAGTTAAGGGTCCAGTGCCTTGCTCAAGGACACCTCGACACAATTTGACACACCTTCTGCAGGACCGGGGATCAAACCTGCAACATTCTGACAGTCAGACAACCACTCTACCCACCGAGCTATGCCGCCCCAGAGAGTGCTTACAGAGAGTGCTTCTCTGTAGAAATTGAGTACAGATTTGGGTTGCTGATGATCGAGAAAAATAAGCAATTAGAGGACAATACTAGTAGAATCAAACATAGATGGGATTTTCTAAAAGAGTATTTTACTGAAGAACAAAGTTTGAAAAGACAAGCCATGGATAACACAAGAAATCCTAAATATGATGACAGAGAAAAAATTACCCTGAATATCAACAAATTAACAGGGATATAAAGAAGAAATGTCTCGCTGTGATAATCCAGATATGGGAATCAAATAAAAATGTTAATTGGTTCAACTGGATAACAAGTCTATTCAGAAATGTTTCATCACTCAAACAGGTGACATCTTGACTCTAAGCTGACTGCAAGCATCCCCACCATATGAAACAATACCGTTGCATACTAAACAAAAAAATGTTGGTTTCATATCCAAGTTGGTCATTGGCTGCACAATCAATTATAATTAGTACAATTCACAAAAGATCTGGGAATATTTGCATCACTGCATTGGATGATGATGACAGGTGTACTCTTAGGCCCCCACCTTTGTTGAAAGATGGTCATTCCCTATTAAAAAAAATGGCATCTTTGATATCCCTTTCAAACTACAGTTCCTCCCTATCCAGGATGTGAATATCATTGTCTTTGAAAGAGTGGCCACAAGTCTGTAGATGTGTGTAGACTTCAGAAATCCTGGCCTGACATGCTGACTCTCCTGTGTTGTGCTTGGACAGTGTCAGTTTGGTTTCCCCAACGTAAAAGTCACTGCAATCATCCTGGCATTTAACAGCATATAGTATATTTCTCTGTTTGTGCAAGGGGACCTGATCTTTGGGGTGGAACAACCCTTGGCACAGTGAGATTCTGTGTTTGAAAGCGAGTGAGATGCAATGTTTGGAATATACATGTTCCGGCTGTTCTGAAACTCCCACCACATACCGAATCACCAGTGGCTTACACTTAGGCAGCTGTTCTTCTCTCCGTTCACTTGGCTCAAGCACAGTTTGGGAGGCTTTCTGGCTTTGACAAATGATAAAACTTAACAGGGCCTTGTTGACTGTGGGATCTCCCCCTCTCCCCAGTCGCAAAGTCAGTGGGGACATTGTCAGCTCAGTATTACAGGGTCCTGATGACACCCAGTTTGTCTTCTAATGGGTGGTGACAGTCAAACTATGTATACTGATCTGTATGTGTGGGTTTAAGGTAGCCAATACCATTTCCCCAATACCATACTCAATTTCATAATCCAAGAAAGTAGTTTATAGTACGGATGGGATGTTGTTGAGCTCAATTGAGGAGGTAATAGAATTATAGAAAGACCACTTGAGGAACTCCTGAACCCAACTAACCTACCCTCTAGGATAAAGGCAGAGCTGGAAGATGATGGAGGATCAACATCAATTTCCCTGGAGGAGTTCGCTGAAGTAGTCAAAAATCCCACGGTGGCAAAGCCCCAGGGATGGATGAGATCCATCCAGAAATGCTGAAGGCTTAGGATGTTGAGGGGCTGTCATGGATGACACGTCTCTTCAACATCGCATGGAATTCCAGGACAGTGCCTTAAGAGTGGCAGACAGGGGTGGTGGTCCCAGTGTTCAAAAAAGGGGACCAGAGGGTGTGTGGTAATTACAGAGGCATCACATTACTCAGCCTCCCTGGAAAGGTCTACTCTAAGGTACCGGAAAGAAGGGTCCAGCCAATAGTCAAACCACAGATTGAAGAGGAACAATGAGGATTCTATCCTGGTTGTGGAACAACAGACCAGCTCTTTACGCTTGCAAGGATCATGGTGGGAGCCTGGGAGTATGCCCATCCAGTCTACATGTGTTTTGTAGTTTTGGAGAGGGATTATGACTGGGTCCCCCAGGAGATATTTTGGGAGGTGCTGTGGGAGTATGAGATAAGGGGGTCACTACTCAGAGGCATCCAATCTCTCTATGCCCAAAGCAGGAGCTGTGTACAAGTTCTAGGTAGTAAGTCGGACTCTTTCCCAGTAGGGGTTAGCCTCCACCAGAATTGCTCCTTGTCTCCTATCCAGCTTGTGATCTTCATGGAGAGGATATCCAGGTGTAGTGGTTGAGGAGAGGGGTTGTAATTTAAGGAATTTAGGATTACATCACTGCTTTTTGCAGATGATGTGGTTCTGATGACATCATCGGTCTCTGACCTCCTACACTCACTGGATTGGTTTGCGGCCGAGTGTGAAGTAGCTGGAATGAGGACTAGTACCTCTAAATTTGAGAAAATGATTCTAAGCAAAAAATAGAGGATTTTCCAATCCGAGTAGGAAATGAATCCTCCCCCAAGTAAGATAATTTGAGTATCTCAGGGTCTTGTTCTCAAGTGAGGGGAAGATGGAGCATGAGTTGGAGCGGATAATTGGAGCTGCTGGAGCGGTATTGTGCTCACTTTACCAAACCATCATTACCAAAAGAGAGCTGAGCTTGAAGGCAAAGATTTCAACATGTTTGTTCCTACTCTCACCTATGGCCATGATTGCTGGGTAATGATAGAAATAATAAGATCGCAGATACAAGCAGCTGAAATGGGTTTTCTCAGGAGGGTTTCTGGTGTCTCCCTTAGAGATAAAGTGAGAAGTTCAGACACACATGAGGGACTCAGAATAGAGCCGCTGCTCCTCCAAATAGAAAAGAGCCAGTTGAGGTAGTTCTTATAAGGATGCCCCCTGGTCCCGTCAAAAATGAGTTTTTTCAGGCATGTTCAGCTGGGAGGAGGGCACCAGGTAGTTTGAGGACCGGATGAAGGGATTATATCTCTACACTGGCCTGGGAACACCTCGAGATCCCCCCAGTCAGAGCTAGTTGATGTTGCAAGGTAAAGGAAAGCTTGGAGTTTCTGGCGGAAATCTACTACCTCCGCAACCCAACACCAGATAAGTTGTGAATAGAAGAAAGCAACACATCATTTTTAGCATCCTCCCAGGTGTACTTGATGTGTTTTTCCATCGAATGAATGTGGTGAGTGAAATATGGTACCTCCTGAGATTTAATTTTAACCCAGATGTCAGCCACAAATCTGAACCATTAACTAGGAGGTGTCCCTGGATAGGATATTTGAGCCTTCATCTCCACTTCTTCCATATACAAGTTTGCCACTGTAGGTGAAACTGGGGAACCCCTGGCACACTCATGCTTCTAATATTGGCCTCTGTATGAGAAGTATATGGATTGACGACAGTTTCAGGAGCAGACACACTTGGTCAGTGGTAAGGGGGGTCCTAACTCTTAATTTGGGGTCGTCCTGTAATTTCTTACAGATCACCGCCATTGCTTCATCAACAGGGATGCAGATGAAGAGCAATGAAACATCATGAAACATTCTCTCATCACCCTCCATGTTAATGTCCCTCACCTTGTTAACCAAGTCCATGGTGCTATGAATATGATAGTTATTTCTGCCTACCAACAGGTTGAGTACAGATGCTAGATACTCAGAGATATTATAAGTGACAGAGTTGATCATAAATACAACAAATCGTAAAGTCACGTCCTGATTTTGCATCTTGAGTAAACCATACAGACTAGGTGTAGCTACTATAACTACAGAAGGTGACTGTGTGGTGACCACTGTATTTAAGGAGATGACTCTTTCAGGGGGCACTAAGGTCCAGTAGTTAGTACTGTTGCCTCAGAGCAGGAATGTCTGGCATATGAATTCCATCCCAAGTCCTTTTTATTTGGAGTTTGCATGCTCTCCCTCTTTCTGTATGGGTTTCCTCCAGATGCTCCAGTCTCCTCACGCTTTAGTGGCCACTCATCCACGGGACGATTAGCAACAAATTAAGGTTATTATTCACTGCAATCTTGTTAGTGGAAAAACAACCAGAACTAAGAACACAGAAGGTACAAACCACAGGTCAACATATTTTCAAATCTTCCGTTTTTTAAGCCCATTATCTTCACAACACATCCTGTCTTGCAAGAGCACAAAGCTCTTGCAAGAACAGGCTTATACAATATGCTCAAGACGCAATCACACGGTAACAGTCGCACTCATGCGTTAGCAAACCACGGTAACGAACAGACAGACGCAATCACACGATATCAGTCACATGCTTTAGCAAATCATAGTAAATGGACAGACGCAATCACACGATGCTTTAGCAAACCATAGTAAACGGACAGACTGCAATCACACGATGCTTTAGCAAACCATAGTAAACGGACAGACTCAATCACACGGTATCAGCTGACAAACATATGTATGACAAGTATAAATAAAGACTGCAAGGAACAGCTCATTGGAAGCCCTGACTCTCGAGCATGCGGTACAGAGCGGTGCTGCGGTGAGCTGGTTCCCCTTGCGGGCAAGTAAAAGAACTAGAGTCTCTGTGTCTTGTATGGTTGCAGTCCAGTCGTATCCAGTGGGTTAGGGCTAAATTCCCTAACATGAATC
>OMLC01096371.1:0-10771 GCA_900302585.1 Regalecus glesne | reverse complement strand
TGTGTGTGTGTGTGTGTGTGTGTGTGTGTGTGTGTGTGTGTGTGTGTGTGTGTGTGTGTGTGTGTGTGTGTGTGTGTGTGTGTGTGTGTCCGACCAGCACACCCTGACAGTTTCAGCGTGCCTGTTGCTCTGATGCATCACCTGCACCTTCTTAGCTGCCTGCTTGCATCTCATCACAAATGCATCACCTACATATCCGGCTTCCCTCTTCACATGGATCCATGTTGTATGTAAAGACATGGATGGAAGTCTGACATCATCTTACAGTACAGTGAGTACAAATGTGACAGGAGCAGAAACCCTCTGACACTGCCTGGGTCTCCAAAGGTTAAAGGGGCCACACACCCAGCTCAGTGGTGGTCCGTACAGGGATCAACGACCACAGAACGCCCTTTCAAAGAAATACAAAGGGCTCCCAGCACCCCTCCCCACTAACCAACACACACATCCACATGGACACACCCTGCCTTGTCTTCCACTCCATATACACCACACCAGGCACACCTGCTCATCTCAGGAGAGAGATCCCTCCTCTGAGGCTCTCCCTGAGGTTTTTTCCTCTCTTTTCCTCCCTGTTAGAGGAAGCGGTTCCTTATCTGAGGTGGGGGTCTGCACACAGGATGAGGTGTCACCATAAAGCCCACTGAGGGACGTTTGGGATGTGTTGACTTGGCTGAGTCGTCCTTTTCCAGTCAGAGATGAGATGTGTGCTGTTGGAGCTGCTTGGCAGGCATGGTGGGTGTGTGTCCATCATGCTGGGGCATCACGGCATGCTGCAGGGAAGCAGGACTCACACTTTAAAACATCAATCTATTGATCCTTCATTCATGAAGTGTGGCCTGTCTGGTTCCCTTTGGACTATCACATTTCAAACCCCTCAAGCATTCAGCGGGCCGAAAGGGACGCGTGCGCACACACACACACCACACACACACACCACGCACACACACACACCACACACACACACACACACACACACACACACATGGGGGGGTGATTTGAGGGTCACAAGGGTTAGGGTTAGATCTCAGTGGGCAAAAGGCAAGGAATGACCCTGGAAGGGTCACCAGTCCATCTCAGGGTGTCGCTCAAGGACACTTCAACACACATGCAAGGACTGAACCTGCAACCTTCCGATCAGCAGACGCCCGCTCTCCCCACTGAGCTATGCTACGTCATGATCACAAACATAATCCCTGATTAAAACTGCTTCACTTTGAAACCACCCCCACCAGAGAGACCGAGCTGCCTCAGGTAAAGGTCACATTCATCAGCCAAGTGAAAATGGAAATCTCAGTCCATTTGCTTCATGTTTGCTGGGTCAACATTTTGACGTCAACATTTCAGCACTATACAGGGTGGACAGTTAGGCTACATCCAATAGGTTCTGCTCCAGACCATGGAAGTGTTGCTCCAGTGTCACTCCATCATTGTCTTGATTCCTCCCCTCCATCCTCACTGGCAAGTTATTCCTTCTCCTCCTGATGTAGGAGCTCTCCCTGAGCCCATCCAGCCTCAGCCCGTAGGTGGGACGGGCTGTTATGGGTAGGCCTCTGTGGTCAAAGTCCCATCCTGACAGACAGAGGTGGAGGGCACTTCTCTTTGTCCTGGATATAACTGGACAACCATGAACTCACAATCTTCCAATCACATAGTTAATGGATATAATAATGGCTGCTTTGCCCTTCCTAGAAGTCAACCCTGCTCTATTCAAAGAGAAAGGCTTGTGTGGGGACTTTTGTGCTTGAATTGAGGCCACGGCTCTTTGGACAAAGAAGCGAGACACAAAATCAGCTGCAGCTCAGCATCATAGAATGCTCTGTTTTGATGCTCCCGTGCAGCTCAAAGTCTAAAAATAGCCTGCTTCAACCTCTACAGCCGAGTTACAGCAAAGTTGGTGGGACAGATTGTTATGTTCATGTATTCACATGCTGACACTCCACGAGCATTCAAAACAACAGTCGTTTAACAAGCTAAGGGCATTTAGATAGGAGTCAAACTCTCAACAGATATCTTGAATGACTTAAATGATCATTAATGCTAAATCTCAGATACTTGGCCGACTTTGGAGATGTGGTGCAGAAGTAGCCCAGACGTGTCGTACTTTGTATCCACTACAAACATGTCCGACTGGATGATGACTTGATACAAGGGCCTTGCCTATCTAGCTGGCATGAGCTGAACCAGTGTCCACTATTGCCTACTGCAACCTTTCCCATCGTCATGGGTTACCGTGCATGTTAATACGTAGTAGTTCTGCCCCGTTTTCTGAAATGGTCAAAGCCATCTTTGTAGAATGAAACGGCCCTACACCAGACTGGAGAACAAGGTGCTTTTACAAGACATCCCCTGTGGGGATTGCTGCCATTTCTGCATGGCTGAACTGATCTACGTCATCCACACTCAGCCACCGCAGGTCTGGAGGACAGCGAAAGATTCCAATGGGCTGCGTATTTGGTGCGTTAGACAACAAACAAGTGAACTAACAGTAAAAGGATCTCTGGTCTCCCTCAAGTCAGTCCACATCTACTGGTGTTAGCTGACTCTGATCCCAGGGTCTGGACGGTGAGCACTAGCAGCTCAGCTGGATGTATGGGAACACAAACCCACTGACTCATCACCAGCTCTGTGGTCTCTGTTCCTCTCGTGGCCTTTCTCTATGTGTCTCTCTCTCTTGACTCTCTGTCTCGATCTACAGCCTTTAGTGACACTTTCAGTTTCTGTCTTCTGTCAAACTGTGTCTCTCACTCTCTTGCTCTCCGTGTCTCGCTTTTCAAACCACAGCCCTTGCTGCTATAGCAGGGCTGATGGCTGCAAGTCACTCCATGTTCCCCTGGGCAGGGCAATGAGGCTAAGAGACGAGACAAGACACAGGAGAGCTGTAAATACTCACTTTCACTGTTGCCACGAGTTCTACAGCCACCAACAAACTCCTCCTGTATGAAGATAGGAGGACTGGCTGCTTTCCCCAACTGGCAGTGGGATTCAGAATCAGAGCTCGGATAGAAGACCAAGAGATTAGGACACGAGATAAGAGTATGAGAGGTAAATGTCCGGCACCCACACAAGACGGTACCCGTAGGCCACGGTCATGGCTTCACTTTAAGACCGGAATGAGGAAATGATGTGTTCTGCGGCGGGCTAACATCCTGCATGTGGTCGCCTTGACAACGGCGTTGACCTCAGCATACAACGTAAGGGATGGAAATACCTCTGGCCTTGTATCCAAAGTGAGGTAAGAAAACACCATGTGGTGACCATAATTACACCACCTGTCACATCCAGCACCAAAAGTAACTTTACAGGATGCACAGGAGCTGTGGCCAGGCTTGCCTCAGAGGGCTAGGCACCTTAATCTCTGCTATCATGTGGGAAGAAAGGAGCTCTGCTATCCTGTCGTTCTGGAGTGACAGACTACTAATGTATAGAATTCTCAAGCCTTGTGTGTCTTTAGTAGCAACACTCTAGAACAACACACAACCAGCGGGATATCTTATCTGATCAGATGCCCAGTTGATGATGATGCTTTCCCCTTTATAGGCTGAGGCTACTTTGACAGAGAGACAGACAGAGAGAGACAGAGAGAGAGAGACAGACAGAGAGAGAGAGACAGAGACAGAGAGAGAGACAGAGATAGAGAGAGAGACAGAGAGAGAGAGACAGAGAGAGAGAGACAGACAGATAGAGACAGAGAGAGAGAGAGAGAGAGAGAGAGAGAGAGACAGAGAGAGAGAGAGAGAGAGAGAGAGAGAGAGAGAGAGAGAGAGAGAGAGAGAGAGAGAGAGAGAGAGAGAGAGAGAGAGAGAGAGAGAGAGAGACAGAGAGAGTGAGACAGAGAGAGAGAGAGAGAGAGAGAGAGAGAGAGAGAGAGACAGAGAGAGAGAGAGAGAGAGAGAGAGAGACAGAGAGAGAGAGAGAGAGAGGAGACAGAGAGAGAGAGAGAGAGAGAGAGAGAGAGAGAGAGAGACAGAGAGAGAGAGAGAGAGAGAGAGAGAGAGTGTGTCTGTGTGAGTGAGAGAGAGAGAGAGTGCTGCAAAACTGGCATGTGGCTACTTCATCTGCAATTGGACCAACAACTAATTGTAACGGAGTACTTAAAACTGGAAAGAGAACCAATTCAACAAAAAGTGGCAGGCAGGATGGATACACAGCCCAGCTCTGAGAAAGAATCTAAAATATAGTGTGGGCTGCACAAAAGTACCTCACGGACCGGATGTGGCCCGCAGGCTAGTCTGAGAGCCCTAATCTAAAGCGTTCTCCTCCCTGGTTGGGCATTTAATCAGCTGACAGGATTTAGATCATGGCTGAGATTGCTTTTGTTAAATTGGTTGAGGCCAATAATGAAGGAGTCTGGGTTTGTGCCCCCCACACCTAGTCTGGTGTGCGAGCATGCGCTGTGCCTCCTGCACGTCGGCCCGCGGTGGAATGTAAACACCAGCCAGAAAGAACTAAGTCAGTTCACGGGAGGAGTGAAAGGGCTTACAGTTGATCAAAAAGGCATCAAGAACAGGAGAACAGTGCTATAGGATCACCCTCACATTTAACACCAGCTACTGGTCGCATCAAACAAATACCTCCACTTCCATTTTGCAAAAATGGAAGTGGCAAAAATGAATGAGTGAATCAGTTCAACTGGACAAGAAGCTAAGCAGCCTTACAGAGAGGTCTCTGAAGCCCAATCTCCACCAGCAAGTTTAAGTGTTATCAGAGGTCATTGTGAAAGTTACGCAGCTCAAGGTACCAGTCCACCTCCTCCTATGGCTCATCCCTATAAACCAAACCTTGCAAAAGCAAAATGTTTTCACCAAGTGAAAAATGTCCTCGGAGTTCAGCCAGTCTCACTTCTCCAAGGGTCTGTTATAGGGTTTGGGTCCAAATTTAGGATTAAAGTTAGAATTGGGAGTAGGTTAAAGTTAGAATTAGGTTAAAATTAGAATTGGGATATGGTTAAGGTTAAGGAAAATGTTAAAATTGGACATGTACTGATGGTTGAGACTAAGGAATACATGTAGGTTTCTGCACAAACAATACAGAATAGAAAAACAAGCAAATGTGTTTGTGCGTGTGTGTTTGACAGCAAGTGAGAGATGGGTAAAGAGGGAGAAAAGAATGGCTCGGAGAGAACATGAAGGAACAAGAAGAAAGGGCAACGGTTGGGACCAACCACAGACCCCCTCTTGGCGTCCCAAGATCCACTGCAATGGAGGAATCATGTGGGAAAATAGCTGAGTGGGAGAAAGAAGAAAGAAGAGCAGAGCCACAAGGGAACACTGAGAAACCTTCCCTTCCCCAAAGTCAAACAGATAAGACTCATCACCCTGCGACCCTTTTCTCTGCTTTCTCAGTCTCCTGGTCTTCCAATTCTTTCCATTTTAATACCTTGCATGCTTCCATACATTTCATTTTAGTCCATTAAGTGCATGTACTCTGCTGTTTTCTGTTGCCACTGGCCAGATTTCCCACCAGACAGCAGTCTTGAACAAATTAGCCAATGCTGAGTCTTCAGACAAGAGACCAGAGCCCTGAGAATGATGCTTTTCACTTCTGTAGACAGTTATTGCTAAGAGCATCTACAGAGGCTGCATTCATGCAATGTAAAGTTACCAGAGTACAAAAGCCTCATTCCAAATTAATGACTTACCGGCTCATGAGACTCTTTACTCATTCCATCATTGACAGCGGACATGACGAAGAACAGAGTATCTCCTATCTATTCATCTTTATTCTCAAATTATCAAATGATCCCAAAAAGAAGTGTATCAGTTCAACTGGAGCAGAAGTTTATTCAGAAATATTTCGTCACTCAAACAGGAGACTTTTTCAGTCTGAGCTGAGCTGACTACCCTTATGCTTGCAGTCAGCTCAGACTGAAGATGTCACCTGTTTGGGTGACAAAACGTTTTGGAATAAACTTCTGATCCAGTTGAACCGATTCACCTCTTTTTGGGGTCCCCTGACCTGAATTATTGAGCATGCATCAAGCCATATCAAATGATCAGAAGGTATCCAGCTGCTGCCAAATTGACTATCCATTTCTTAAATCCCTGTTTTTGGGGGTCAAAAGATACACCCCTATGTAAGATAAGTTCCCGGCTTAGACAAGTAGACATGTTGGTGTGGTAGCAAATAAACTGTCAGTCACAATGCACATGAAAAACACACAAGCGCAGAAACACAAAGTGTGAGATCCACCTTTTAGCATGGCGTGACTAGAGGACGCTGGGGACACAGGGCACAATGAGGCAGAGCGGGCTCCGAGAGCGGCTGTGGCCTCCAGCAGAGCTCCAGTCAGTAAGGCACACGCTGATGTTCTCCGGCCGGCAGAGCGGTAGAACCTAGAGACAGACACATAGAGGTGGAATCAAGCTGACAGACACACATTGCAGATGCCATTATACAACAGTTGTTTGTGATCAAGTACTCTGATCGAAGGGGTTGTGTTGAACTCGAAGTGAGGTCACATTTGTGAAACTACAAATTAGTGGGTAGTTATTGAATCTAAATCAGACTTTTACTTTAGTTTGTGGAAATACTATATTATATATTATTAGCATCTGCTGATCCCCGCTGCTCTTTAGAACTGCAATTAATGGCTGTATAAAATTTTCAGTGACTACCAAAATAGAAGGCAGACGGTGAAGCCTGAGCCAAATAACATCAGCGGTGACCGGAGCTGCGATCACAATAAACCCTCAAATCCCTTACCTGGATTATTGAGCATGCGCCAAGACACCTCAAAACCAGACTTTCTGTCAGGTCGGGATTTCTTTCATTCAGAGTAAGCTTATGTCATGCTCCCCTCCAAAACAAAGAAGTGAACAAATTCTAATACTAAATGAAGACGCTACTTCCCTCTTAGCACGTCTAACATGACTCACTGGATAACACTGCTAATAATGGCATTACTGTTACACATAGTAAATATGGAGCTTCACCAACTGGTCTGTGGACTGAATATTTCTGTTAGACTGAGTTCTTATGAACATAAACATAATCTAAGCGGCTTGACAGATTATTAAAATAGGTGATGAATCTCCAGGACTAGGTCTAAAAAGGAACCCTATGGTGACGGGCCTCTGTGGAGCTCTATCCCCATCCTTATTAACAATACAGCTGCATAACGACCAAAACCAAAGGCAGTATGATATGCAAATGGTCCATGACTAGCGTTTCAGTGGTAATGAGGACTCTTCACAGAGGACTGGGGAATAGGATCGATCACAGCATTGTCACATGATGATAGATGGACTCTCAGACCCCACCTTTGTTCAGGATGGTCTTTAACCCCCCCTTTTAAATCAGCGTTCCTCCCTATCAAAGATGTGAACATCCTCATCTTTGACAGAGTGTCCACTGGCCTGTAGATGGTGGAGACTGCAGAGTCCGGGCCTGTAGATGGTGGAGACTGCAGAGTCCGGGCCTGACGTGTTGACTCTGCTGTGTTGCATCTGTTTGTTTCCCTGATGCACAAGTCACTGCAAAATCCCGCCCTGACTCAGTAGGATTGCAGTGACCGCAGGCCTACATTGGCTCAAATTAAGTCAAAATGAGCACCCTACCTAAATGTTCTCTCTTATGTCAATGCATTCCTAGCTTCACCCCAAAGCCTTTTTATGAAAATCTGATAAGACTTTCTCAGGGTTCACTTGGGACAAAAACCATCTAAGAATCCACAAAGTATAACTGCAGAGACCAAGGAGTTTTCTGTATAAAGCCCCATCGATTAAAATTTGTATTGGTCAGCCAACTTGGCATCAGAGGTGGCCAAAGTGATCCAGTAAGAGTCGCTGTGGGTGCAGGTCTTTGTTCCAATCAAGCACTTGCACACTGGATTCTGTTAGTCAATCGATTCTGTTTGCTAAGGACCTTGATCAGTAGACTCACATGTGTATCTTCTACTAATCAAGGTCCTTTGCAAAGATGATTGGTTGACCAATAGAATCAGGTGTGAAAGTGCTTGGTTGGAACAAAGACCTTCACCCACAGGGACTCTTACTGGATCACTTTGGCCATCTCTGCTTAGCATACGTCAGTATTGGTTGTGAGAAGATAGCTTGCATAATGTCCCCAATTGGCTGAGGTTAGAAACATCTTCCTGTTTGTCATCTTCACTGGCTACTTTGGTTTACACCCCTAGTGGTCCAGTGTGCTCAGAATACTCCAAGAACATTCTAGTCAGGATAATTATCTGGGCAAACATCACCTCATGGTGGTGTAGAGGTTTGTGTGTCACCATGAACCTGAGAGCTGGGTTGTCTGGAGCCCGGTGCTCCTGCTAGGGTCTCCCATGGCAACTTGGTATTAGGTGTGGGGCCACACAAAGAACGGCTCAAAAAGACCCCATGGAAGATCGAGAAGGAAGTGAAGCTACCCTGCTGGAGGAAGCATGGGGCCCTCATCTGAAGCCAGGCCCAGAGGGAGGGCCAATTAGTGAGTGCTTAGTGGCTGGGTTTGCCATAGAGCCCAGCTGGGCACAGGCTAGAAAAGCCTCACGGACACTTCTCTATTCTTGGATCGATCACCTACGGGAAGAATCACTGGGGTCGGGTGTGTTGCCAGACAGGTGGGAGTGAAGGCAGAGGGTCTCGATAGACCAGACCTGGGCAGCAGAAGCTGGCTTTGGAGATGTGGAACGTCACCTCCCTGGGGGGAAGCTTGTGTGAGAGGTGGAGTGCTACCAGTTAAATCCATCAATTTACCGATTTATCCATCTATTCATATGTCATAACATCTACATTTAATCTGTAAGTGTTATCATTTGGAGCTTTACAAAGCATTAATTGGAAAATATCATGGAGCCAAGATTTATTCTACAGCACCAGGTTGTGTTTCAACTTCATAGTTATCGCTAAGATGAAACATTGTTAACAACAAGCCCCATGTAGTGGAAGTACATTGTTTTAAACACCGCTTTGAGTTTTCCTTTCTTTGATTTATAAAACAGCAGTTCAGAACACATAAGGCTGTGTGTGTGGTCTCAGAGAACAGTTTTGATTATCACACACATATCTCCTTTACTAGATAACGCTTTGAATTCAGTGTTTTAGTTTATATCACAGAGTTATGCATCTTCCCAGAAAGTGGTCATTCAATACATAAGAAGTTCTTCCTGTTCTAAACACCCAATCTGTAATTTTGCTGGACTTTTATGACCTTACACTTAGTATGCAAACGGTGCTGTGCCAGGTTAAGCCATGCTGGCTCAGGGGTACAGCACACACCTCCAAGTCAGGCATTCATCCCGCCGCATCAGAAAAAGGCTACCCGGCCTTAACCCCCCCCCATGCTAGGTTAATGTGAGGCATAACACATTGTACAGCATTTTGAGTGGTTGCTAGACTAGAAAACCACTCAAAACTAAGTTTACTTACCATTTAACTGCAAAATAGTTAGAGGTAATCTTCTAATGGCACCAGTAATGAAAGGAATAGAACGCCTTGGTCAAATATCAAAATCGGCTTTGTGCCCAGTCCATCTATAGTGACAGCAGGTTGACACCATGCCTCATGACACCACATAGAGGGCCATAGGTAAGTAATGCGATCCACAGCACCAAAGCAATTCTTCAGTGAGAGCAGTTGACCCTTGAAATAGACCTTCACTTTCTGGGGATAGTTTTAATCAATAAGAATTCACCGTTTCAAATGAGGAATTAGAACTGTTTTGTACTCGGCCACAAACCTTGGTGAATGAAGGGACCGATTCAGGCAAGGGCTCAGACTGGGACTACAGCTGGAACTGGGGCTGAGGTCAGGGTTCGGCTGTGGTCCACAAGCTAACCTGATGCACACACATTGAGGGCACACCAGCAGTAGCTTCTTGGAGGGATGGAAGAGGTTGTGCCTCTCTAGGTTCACTGCATTGTTGACAGCCTGTTGGGGGAAGCCGTAGAGTTGTTAAGGAGAGGAAGTGGGTGCATCAATGGAAAACCATAAAAGAAATGCTTAAGGAACCTTCAGTCAGCTGGATGACTTGGTTCCATTTACCCTGAATTTACAATGACAAAAAGCAGTCACTCTTATTTACTTGACATTTCAGTAAAGATAAAACATAGGATTAAGATCCAATCATAAACTCGGTTGTCTATCAACTATGTTAAAATACATCTAGCAGCAAATGGAAAGACATGAAAGGCAACACTACTGAAAACAGAGTCAAAATATTTTCAAATAAATTATGGATACAAAATACTTCTGTATGATCTATGTACTATCTATATATATTATCCTTCTGTATTACCTCTTCTGTATTATACATTCCAGTAGACTACATACACACCTACACTGACTACAAATGGACTTCATACCATGCAGTATTTTAGCCTTTCATTTCAGGGTAAAATGTAAACAATTCAGATATTTGTATGCCTCTGTTCTGCTTTCCACTTTACTGCTTAGGAACACTACTACTCTTCCCTTGTTGGACTAGGAAAGGAACATCTCATCAGGGCCAGGCAAAAGATCCAGTATTGTCCTTTGTTCAAATGTGGGGGGGGCAGTAGTTCACTCGCTTTGGGAACGGACGAGACAGTAGCTTTGAACCCACTGTGGGGCATCAGGAAGGGTATCCGGCCTTAATACCCCAAGCGCCATCTAAGTTCATGTCCACCCCCACAATGTGGGGACTTTTGGTCACATAAAATGGGTCTCCCTTTTATTCACACACACACACACACACACGCACACACACACACAAATATGAGGCCCATTTTTACATGTTACGATTAGTCTCCACGTTGTGGGGGTGGACATGGACTTAAATGCAGAGTGGG